>VRLP01001436.1:0-129844 GCA_009660295.1 Lophius piscatorius
ATACAAATTACAAACAAGGATGAGAGGGGTACATTGATGATCTACCTCTGAGCCAACAGTAGAGGTAGTAACAGAGGGGACTAGATGTTGCAACTAGCTTCTTTTTATACCTTCCAGTTGTGGGCCACAGACATAACTGGGCATCAAAACTGTCCTTCTAAAATGGTGGTTGACTTAATTCTCTACTTGGAACGTGAAGTATTCCAGACTGTACATGTTTTTTCTGACATTTCCTTCAATATTTGAGTTACCTACAAACTGCACTACTAGCAGCATTTTACGTGTCCTGTTTATGTGTTGCGTATAACACGTCATTAGTGGCACACCTCATCCCGCCACTTGTGTTTGCACAGATGTCCAAACTACCACCATGCTGAGGCAAACACTATTCCTACGTTTTAGCAGGTGTAAAAAAGGATTAAAAGGAGAGCAGGACAGGATGTTGATTCCACATTTTGACGATAAATCATGTGACACACGTAGGGATATTTCAAAATACAGCTGGCAGCAGTTAGTAGCTGACTTGCAAGAAAATATCTGCAGTTAGGAAGTTTTTGTACTGCTTAGCAAACCAAAGAAAGAAAATACTACAAATCACACAGACGACAACATTTTTCCACAGACCTCGATACTGCGGCCATGTTTATGGAAACTTCATTGTTTTCTGTGTCATTTGCAGCATTGTGCTTTAATAGGTTTTTCTATATTTTCTTCATTTGCTTGTCTTGGGTTGTTTTGCATGTTTTTTTCCCATGTTGCTGCATTATTGGACGTCAGGGCCAGAGAGAAATGCAGTCAAGCAACAAAACCTGTGATATTTATGTATGTACAGTAAGGAATCCAAGTTAAGGCAGACAAAGCCCTCATTGACCACAAAACCAACGCTGATAGATGAAACACAGGTGAGCCCTAAGGAGTCTGGGTAAATATTTGTCTTAAACTGTCACGGTCTTGCAGGAAGCAGCTTGGGTGAAGGGATTATTGAAACAAGGGTTGCAGGACCAGCCTGATTGGACAGTGCCAATAACAGATGGGTCAGTACCTTCCTCTATGTTGGTAAACTGTCATGTTTAAAGCTCCATGCTTGCGGATCTAATCGGAGCACTCAATCCCCGGTGCATTCAGTGGAACCGTCATTAAAGGGGTGTAGAAAGAAATGCACAAGTCTTTCTAGAAATAGTGGTGATAAATTGGGTTTCCTGCCGTGTAAATGTGGTCTTCCAGGAGAGGGTGGTCTGCAGAAAGAAGGTGGATGAGACATGCAGATCCTAAGCTTCACTGTTTTCCCAACCCGTTTTGGACATTGTTATCTCAAGCCTAAATTCCGGCACCTACTCCTCCTCTCTTTCTCTCCTTTTCCCTCACCTTCTCATCCTGAAGAGTGGAGGAAAGGGTGGAACATCAATCAGGGGCGACAGGGTCACCCTGCATCTTGGGAATATAACATTCCTGCTCTCTATGGACAACAGCTATTTCCTGAATTAACCTGTTTAACCCCAAATCAAACAAACGCACACTCACGCACGAACACACACACGCACGAACACACAGACACACACACTCAGTAGCAGTTTCACTTAAAAAGATTACAATCAAAAGTTTGTATTTTCTTGGGTCTGAAACATCATTTAAAGATGATGGCGAATGTGCAAACTGAAATTGATAGTTTTACTGAACAGATGATGAAGTGGGGATGTAATAAGCAGTCGTTTGCAAGTTTTTTTTATTTTTCAGTAATCAGTAAACTTTTGTAGCAGAAGTTATCAGGGCCCCGAAACACAGTTCTGAATAAAAGTGTGACTCAAAGTCCAACCAATTATAAAAAGGAAAAGTATTTAATCCGAAAGATTTAAGATTTAAATTACTGCTTAGAGTCATTTGTCAGTTTCTAACGCATCAGTCAGCGCCCACATGTATGTCTTTTACATTTAAGTTAATAAATTAACAATAAAAGGTGGCAGTTTGGACAATAAAAATGGCCACAGTAGAGGATGTTGCAATAATGTGTGTGATCAATACAAGGCTTACAGAAGCAACGATGTTCTCGTTATCAGTCTGTGAGGTGGTTCAATACATCCCAACATTTGCTTTTTACGTCCTTTGTCAGGTCCATAGATATTAGTCATCTCTTCCTTAAACTAGGACTATGCTGTCATCAAGGGTGTATAAAGGCCCTAATCTCCTGCATTGTACAAGCAATCCCCCTGATTGAACTCCTCAACTTAAATATAATTTTTTAAAAAACAGTTTTTCTTAAGAAAGCTCCCCCAAGTGATTAAAATATGCTATTAGAAATCACGGCTCAAGAAATTGTGGAGATAAAGCTCCCCCTATTGTTGGAAATATTTGGCTGACCTTTAGCAAAATGAATACAGTTCTTCCTTGCACCAAGGTCTATGTGAGTAGAAAATTTGAAAATGATATATGAAATTATATTTGAGTAATCGCATTAACACGAAGGAACAAAGTTTGCATTCATGCACATCTTTAACGTTGGGCATTAATGAGCCTTGAGGGGTAAGATGGAGGAAAAGTTGGACGTAGCTACTCATACAGATCCAAAACCAACTATTACTATACCAACATCTGATCTTTTTACTTTATAAGCCCCAATCAGACTTCAGAATGAAAATAGACATTACATCTGAGCATTGGGGGGGATGAATGTTATCATAGTGATAGTTTCACAGTGAAACAAATAGAGCTGAATGAGGTGGGGGGGAAATAAAAGTAGAGCAGTCTTTGATACGAACCATTACATCCAATCCTAAACAAAGACTCTAAAGCTCTAACTGCAGGCTGTGTGTGTCCCTGCAGTTCAAAGCCAAACACAAAGAGAGTGCTTTTACCTGAGTGTGTGCTTACAGTATTGTGTGTGTGCTTAAAACGAAGTTTTGAATGTGTGCCTGTGCCTACAGCACAAAAGCAGTGGTGTCGTGTAACTCGGCCAAACCCCGCCTGCGAACACAGATGACCTTTGTATCGGAGGTTCCAGGCAGGCAGATGCGGTGTTTGTCACGTGTGTGATTAAAAAACACAAGGACCTTAAAGGATGTGTGTTATCTGGTGATTTAAAGGCCTGTATCCCTCCTAAGAAGGCCAAGGTCGGGCAGGCACTGAAAACTGGGAAACATTTCAGGTCAGCCTTTGTTTAAACCAGAGAGAGGTGGGACCTCCAAAACACTTAGACAATAGCATCCAAATTTACTTTGTGCCGCTCACACCGATGGCTCCCCATCATGAGGAGAGCAGAAAACAATCTTGTGCAGTAAAACAAATGAATGAATTAGGTAAACAAATTAATTTTGCAGACTTCAATGTTTTCTAATTGAAAGTACTATCTTAAAGAGTCTAAATAATAGAGATAAAACAACACAAAGACCAATTTATGTCTTCTTTTTGCTCAACCTTCATATGCTTAATCATTCTATGCTACAATACTTAACTCCAGTACATTTTAAAGAGAAATATTGTACTTTATTTATTGTACAGTTATCGTTACAAGACTATAGCCCCTTATATACAGCAATTTGTCAAAACTATTATCACAGAGCCTTCCTTTTTTTTACACGAAACAAAAAAACGGCAGTATAACTTTATCACAGGGTGGGATTTTAGACAGTATAGTAAAATTCCATAAAAGAGGCATGACATAAACAAAAAACAGTATCGTCTGCGTATAGAGTGACTTTTATGGTGTGCTGTGCGCGGACAGCTGAAGCTCTGCAACACAACCTTATACCACGTGAATTAAAAGTACATTGACAACACTCTCCCAATGTCATGGTAATGTAACGGCAAACCAACTCCTCTTGGATAATTTGAGTGGCAGTCAGGCAGGGGGTGGGCTAACCTAATCAGAAGCTGACTGTGAGTGATTAAGAGGGAGATGGACAACATGTGTTTCACCACTGACCGACAGATAGAACCACAACTAAGCAGAAACTGCGAGACATTAAGGCATTTTCTAGACGAATGGACCCTTAAAGTCTTTTTTTAAGTTTGTCTTAGTGCTTAAATTTCATACGAATGAACTTTCCGCCTAAATGGAGCCGGACACTGGAAAGCAAGCTGGACATTGGGCCTGGTTAAAGCAGGGAAGCCACCTGTAAGCCAACAGTCTTCTTACCTATAGCCTTGTTAGTTCATAAAATTTGGGACCAGAAAATCCAGCAATAACAGCCAAAACCTTTCACTATTTGCAGAGGAACCCAGACCCTGGAGGTCCTAGACAAGTAGCATCTAAGACCCCAGGGTTGTGGTGCTTTGACAGAACAACATGGAAACAATCATTTTATCTCAAGCTACATGGCGGTAGATCTGATCCTTTACATAGAGGCTAAGGAGCTCCTGAAATTCTTGCTGTCGCTTTAATTTTAGTTACCGTCTGCCTTCGTTCAGTTAGCTGTTAGCTGCCAGTTACCTGTTTATTATTTCTCACAGTTCTGGGTAAAAGACATAAAAATTGGATTAACACCGTTACTACCTCCATTGCCGGCTCGGAGGTAGAACAATAATGAATAACATCCACGCCTTTGTTGAGTTTAAACTTTATGGCGAGGTGCATTTAGGGCGCCTCGGCAAACGGTGCATGTCATATAGGTGGATTTCAGATTTTTACTGAATTGTATGATAAACTAATAAGATTCAGACCAGTTTCATTGAAAAAACATTTATACTTTTGTCCGACCATTTGATTAAAGGTTTCAGTCAGTATTTCATTAGAAAATTAACTGATTAGGGAAGATTCCAGAAAGGAAATAAATTTCTGCATCGTTCAGCTGGTGACCTATTTCATCAACTCCTGTTTACACTAAACTGACCCCATTCTCCTGAGAAACCTATCAAGATAGCCTCTGATTAAACCTTTTAAATGAAGCACACTGGAATCTCAAAAAGTCACATTTGGAGCTGATAAAAGCTGCAAATTAGACATTTGTTTGTGGCCTGACTCTGCAGTTTGATGTCCCGCCAAATGTGCTAAACTTCCTCTGAAGTTTTTCCAATATGTCGGATCCTTCTGCCGCTGATTACCCACACAGGTTGTGTCTAATTACTGTGGTTGAGTGTTTCTTACCTCTACGATGCTGCGCAGGTCCTGGACATAGGTTCTTTCTGTGTCAAGAATCTCCTGCACCACACGGTCCACGTATGTCCTGGGTCCCTGCACCCGACCTGTATGTTCTCCCGCATCTCGGCTCAATTCTGGCTCTGAATGTTCTGTCACAGTCTGACCACTTCCTTGTCTCCTACCTGTGTCCATCACTCCATCTTCCTCCAGCTGGAGTGCTGGTACAAGTTCTAAGCGAATCGCTCCGGAGTCCTGGTCTGGGGTCACCTGGTTACAGTGAGGTGTAGCGACAAGGGTGGAGCGGCTGCCCAGAGAGCAGTGGCTGTCCCTTGAGGAAGCGGAGGACGACGTGGAGGTGTAGCTGATGGGCCTTTCGGCACTGTCGGGTGAGGAGTCCATGCTGAGGGCGGAGCAGAAGCGCAGGGAGGTGTGGTGGAAGGCCGGGTTGCGGAGGCAGCGGGCCGGAATGTCGACGGAGCTCAGGACTGAGCCAGAGTCCGGGACTTCAGGGAGAGGAGGCAGCGCATCAGACAGGTAGTTATAATCGTCTGGAGAGGAAAATGAGACAGGAGGAGATTCTCATTACCACGCCGTTTAAAACATACCGATCAGCATAGCATTTTAACCATCTGACAGATGAAGTCAGAATAACATTGATTATCCAGTCACTGTCAGTTGATGTGTTGGAAGCAGGAGAACTGGACAAACAAAAGAATCTGTTGGAACTTGTTGGATGTTCCATGTGGGATTCTTGTCCGAAAGCTTCAATAATAGCCGATCACTGGAAGGAGCTGCAGCCTTGTATTGCAGTTCAATGAACTGGTTGTGGATCTAAAGATGGTTTGTTAAGACTTTTGTTGCTAATGTTTCTGCTGCTAATTCAACAAATGACTTCCGAGAAATAGTTGGGCCATTGTTTTTTCCCACAAAATGAAAGTCAACAGATGCTCAAAGTTACGCACCTCGGGAGATAAATAGTTGAAGGTGCTGAAGGCTGATTTAATTCTCTATTCATAGCAGAATAAGAGCAACCAGATGACATCATTAACAAGCAACAGTCAATCAAATGTTTGACAATGACATGGAAACGGGGATTTAAGAAGACATTTCTGTTTCATTCGCTGTTTTAACACAGACATATGGAAAATATTACATAAAACGGTTTTAGGTAGCTCAAATAATTGCAATCAGGTCCAAACGCCTGATGATCTGATGATCAGTCGAATGGAAAAGTGCTTGCAGTATTATATTATATAATAATAACTTTGCAAAATTAGACTTTCCCTTTTTCATTGTACATTTTTTAAAATGTTTGATACTCATTTTTAATTTTTAGTATTTAGTGTTTTAGTCATGTAATTTATTCGGTGTTTCCCCCTAGGTTTACAGCTCTGGGCGCGCCCGGGGGGGACTGGTGGGAGTGTGCTCACCTATGTGTACGCGCACGTGTCTATGTGTGTGTGTGTGTGTGTGTGTATGTGTGTGTGTGTGTGTATGTGTGTGTGTGTGTGTGTGTGTGCGCGCGCATCGGGGCGGAACTCCACCGTGCTTCATTCTGGGAGCAGTGGAGAATTATAAAAGCGCGACCGTCTAGAGACAATAATTACATGCAGTTGCGTAAATGAGATAAATAACATAATGCTATTTAGTTTTTTTAATAAAAGGACAAAGTATAGACCTGTTCTATAGGAAAGGTATCATTTAATGACTTCTTTTGTGATCTGGCGCTATTTGGAAAATAAAATAAAAATAAAATTAACCTGACCTTCAAAAGGGGGCGTGGGGTGCCGCTGGGGGGGAAGAGCGCCCCCCTAATATAATGGTTGGGGAAACACTGCTGTTCATCAAGCATTTTATAACTATGTTTTAAGATCCTGTTTTTGAAGTTCATATCATTTTGACTTTCAAGCAAAGAGATGAAGTGACAAGAGAACTTTCCAAAGTTGCAAAATCCACTCTTCAAGATGTAAAGTCATCTTTATTCCGTTTTCTTCACCTGTAGTAAAACACCAACAACAATGCAGTGGCCAGATTTGCAGTTGGTCAAATATCCCCCAAACAACGGTTTTGCCAACTGTGTTTGTAAATACATGGTCTGTCATACAAATCATGAGGCTGGCTATAATTATCTCGAAAAACAAGCCCATGGTTTGGGGGAAATTGTTCTCCTTGCATTGTTAAACAAATAGTGACATGTTGTTGCTCTCTGTCACAATGATGCTGCTGTTTATTTTGAGTTTATTGTATTTTTCATGAACCAATTCAATTTTTGAAACCGCCGACCTCCCAAGTGGAGGACCTCTTGATCTCCAGCTGCTGTCATCCCTGGAGTAGAAATCTCTGACAAACAAATGTGTAAAATGCTGCCTTACTTTTCTCAAACAGAATCCTTCAATGATATAAACCATCGGTTGATCTTGTGTAGCCGATGCCTTTAGGGAAGGTCAACATACATGCGGGACAGTTGCCTTACTATAAGTAGGTAAGTGCATTTCTTGGCCCTACTAAAGGGAGGGACACCAACTAAAGAGCCTCTGTGATTCAGTAGGTCTGAGTTTTTACACCATTCCCTGTTATGCACAGGATGTGGAGACATACATGGGCAACCCTAGATGCCCCCTTCGCAGAGGCATTAAAAGGCATCCTCTATACTCAGAGGTTTGAATTTGGATAGGAAAAACAGTCAAGTACAACATGCTAGAAACAGACTACATAGACCAATTAAAAACCTAAAGATTTACTGATGATTGAAAGTTCAGGCTAAACTGTTAAAATTCAGTTTAATTTCGTTCATTAGGACAGGCAGTCAACCTCTGCTTCCTTCTCTCAAAGTAAGACCTGAAAGGAGTCTGTGTGTACCGTATATCAGTCACAGTACCAGGTTCACTCTCTTACAGTCTCTCTATTTAGCATACTAATTCCTCACATTCCAGATGACCACGTCCAACTGACCAGCTAGAGGAAAGAGGCCGCTGGACCTCCAGAATCCATCCATGCAAAGGAGCATTTCATACACAAGCAGCTGAGAAAACAAACTGGATAAACGCGTGAGCAGGGCAAGAGAAAGAGGCTAACGACAAGATTAACGGTGTAACCGTGAGAGCACTCCACACTCAGGCCATCAATGAAAGCCCTATTTCAGGAGGCAATGTGTGCAACTACAAGAGTCCATTTGGCATCAAGCCTGTGCCAAAATGCCTCACAACTATGTCTGTGAAGAGACCCGTTGGGATAGGATTACCGACTCCAAAGGCCCTGCAGTCTGGCCAGCTGAAGTGAAACCACACAAGCAGCGTTTCAACCCTTCCAAATTTCCCTCAATGATATCCAAGGTCTGGTTTCATGGAAAGGAACGGGAGGAAGACAAAAGACGAACAGGATGGAGCCTGAGAGCAGCTCAGTGGGAGTTTGACACCAGTCTCTAGAATCAAAAGCTTGATACATCAGTGACCCAGCAGCTCTGCTGTTGTGGTAACACTAAGATCCAATACTCTTCCTTCAGGATGGTGTCGACCTCTAAACTCGTCTCACTTCAGAACATCAGATCACAGGCCACGCGTTTAAAAACATGAAACATGAAACTCACTGCACAAGTACAAAGAACCCTGGTACATATCCACTCTCTCACCTTTCAAAAAGGTTCCTCTTGGGACTTTTTTTTTTTGCCATTGTGACACCTCTTTTGAGAGGATTTTGGCAATAGCTATGCTCGTTAGACTGAAAGATCTGAGGTTTGATCTGGCAACAACGACTGCACCGACACCAAGTTAAGAAACTGAATGTTGTTAATTATTAACTCCTTGGACGCTTGAGGCAGAACAACAAGTTTAAAACATCTGAAATATTGTCCTCCTATGGAATATGAGGCACACATAAAACATTAATTTGGTGTTTCGAAACGCTTGATGAATGTTCCAAGTACCGTGTAACACGACTGTCCAAAAATACGCCTCCTAAACCTTCTAAGGGTGCTCAAGATTTCCCGCCATTACGAGACTTTTTATAATGAAAGTCGAGGTAAAGGCTAGGTCTGGAGAAATTTAAAAAGACTGATCGGTAAAGATGAAATCAACAAAATATAACGTATCTGCTCAGGTAGAATACTCGTGACCATGTAAAAAAACAAATGGAATTAAAAGGCATCAGGAAACAACAAACATTGACGTTTGGTTCTACAAATAGAAGAATAGAAATAATTTTCTCAGATATTTTGCGTGAATACATTTTCAGTCTGCTCTCACACTGGCACTTCAACATTGAGTTAAGACACACTAAACAAAAGGCATATGTATGAGGTCATGACCTGATTGGACAGTCATTATGATTTATGATCTGTTATTGGACAGAAATGTGCCCATTGGATTTGAGAGCTTATGAATAGCTGATAAAACATAAAAGGATTCAAATTAGGGTCAGAAATTCCTTCGTTGCACAGACAACAGACGTATGTTGTTAAATCAAGATTAAAGATCTTTATGGTCATTCTGTTGCACAAGAACAACGGTGTGTAATTCTTTTTATGACACTCTCTACAACAACAATAAAAATAGGAGGAACAATGTTATTTTTAGGGGCATCTAATCTTGTTTTCGGTCGGTGCTGCAGTCATATTTCAGTCAGACGGGTTGGATCCAGTACTATTTTATCAAAAATCCTAGTGTGGCAAAACCCTAATGTGTCATGCCAGTCTAATCAGAGGCAGTGCAGTTTATGGTGTTTCTATATTTGGCCTTGTAAATTTGCTTGAAGGAGGTTGATGGTTTACAAGTGCACTCTAATCTTTTCTGTACTTGTGTATCTCCTGCTGCTGACGTTAAGCTACGCTTTCCACCTGGGATAATAAATTCAGAAACTGAGAAACTTCACCTGGCTTTCCATCGGCATGGGGATGTGCAGATAATGACTGTCCAATCATCACATAAAGCAGTTTGATGATGTTGATTCAGTTTCATCCTGCTTCACTGAACCTGTTTTTTCTCAACGGAAAGAGACTCCTACTCATACTGTTTCTAACACTTCAGAGTGAAACTGAAATGTTTGGAAATCAAGCTTTGAGAGTCTGATTCACAGCCTTCTCTCCTTTTAATTTTGCACAGGGGATGTGTCAAGAAAAGCCTAAACGATTTGCAGCATCCAAAAACTGAAGCGACGTGATAACTGTATTTACCTCAGACAAGTTTGGAGATGATTCTGCATACGTGCAAATGTCATCCAAACATTTGCAGTGCTGAGTCCGACTCATTTTGACAATCACACATCAGTGGGAGAAGGACACTAGTTGGCCAAAACAATACCCATAATTAGCATCTTGATAAGCTAAATATGCTCTCAAGATAGCGTGCAGAAGTGGGACATTAATAGGTAACACTTCAACAACTCTTTGATATATAATTCCTTATCACAGTAGGTGATGTGTTCAAATCTCTGCCCTGTGTGTATATTTCACCCAAAATGCATTTACTTTTATTGCTCCAAACACTAGTTGAGCTAATAGCTTAATGGTCCTCACGCCAGATTTTATAGCGAGATGTTGGCACATGTGCAGCCTGCACACACAGGCCGACACACTCAAGGAGAGCAAACAGAGACGCTTTCCACTCGCAGTGAAAACCAAACATCTCAGGGAGAGATTGCTCCATCTTGTGTTTGCCCAGCCCTGTTTCCCACCTTCCAGCTTCATGTTTGGGGCACACCCAGGCAGTTTCCTGGGTGAACTGGCTCTTCTACACACAAAGAGAGCAAAGATGGCCAAGCTTTGGGTCCCTCCTGTGCAGAATATGCAAAGCCTGATCCTTGTAAATGATCTTAATGATGGTCCAAAGCCTGCAGGTTGGGACTGTTTCTCCTGCTTGTATGTTTGCTGTGAGAGCATGAAGGGATTAGGGTGGTGTGTGAGGGCTGTGGCTGCTGCCAGGAGAGCGAGCGCCTCAACAACCTGACCTCAATCTCTGGCTTTCATTTCACTTGAACAACACAAAGAGCCAGGGAGCTTTAGTATTCAGCCAAGTTTAATATGTTGAACTCGGGCTTGTCTGGACAGCAAACAGTGAGCCAGGAGGATCCAGACTGAAGGCTGAGCAGACAATGTACACAGAGAGGACAAAACACTGGCAAAGTAGACGTCTGTCACATGTGGTGTTCTGCTCTTAAGAAGGAGGAATGGTTCTCAAAAGCAATTTTTTCAGAGAAAGCACAGCATAGAAAAGAGCCTTCTCAATGCTAGGCTCATGTCTTTGTTTGTTTACACTGAGCAAAACAAAGTTGGAACAACATGTCATTTCAAAGAGTGAGTCAACGTTAAAGGACCGACAGAAGCTCGGCATATAACACAGCATCATCTGCATCTATTAGGATATCATCGATAAGCGTCAAACAGTACCTCGTAAAGAGACATGGCAGACAATTTAGTACCTCTTGCATTTGCAGTCCAATGGTCTTCATAGTTTCAGTTGCAAGGTATATACACCAGTCACCCATAACAATAAAACCACCTACCTAATAACCGCTTTGTTGCTTCCAGAAAAGCTCTGTGAGATCACTGTGTGTTCTAGAACCTCTCTATCAGAACTCACAAACTTTTTTAGCAAGTTTTGCTACAGCAGAACCAAGTATATCAGTGACAGTGTTGTTGGTTCACCAGTTCTCTTTCCTTACACCAATTTCGGTAGGTATTAACCACTGCAGACCAGGAACATCTCAAAAGACTTGCAGTTCTGGAGATGCTCTGACATAGTTGTCTAACCATCACAGGTTGGCCCATTTCAGAGTTGCTTAAATCCTTTTATCTTCCACCTTTTTGTTTCTCCAACAGATCCACTTCAGGACAAAGTGGCAATACTTATTGCCTAATATATCCCATCCACTGCCAGGTGCTATTGTTATGAAATGATCAATGTTATTCTATGGTTATAATGTTATGGGTGTTGGGTACACAGGCCCTTGTTTCACAAGCCCTCTTACCATTTATTCTAATAAAAGCTCTCATAAGGTCAAGAAAATATGGTGAATGGAAACTGCTCCTGGTGAGCAGGTGGCTCCTGCATGGTAGCCTCTTGCACAATTGATTGAATGTGTTGGTATTATTGGTACAGTCCATTTAAAGTTTTTGTCTATTGTACAATTCAAAACTCTAAAACAGATGCTAAATGAACTTCATGTAAAATTTTTGATTCTAGTGCAGATACAGACACAACACAAAACAAAAAAATACTAGGTTTGGTTTGAAGCTTCAAGATCATACACTCCTGTACAGGAATATGACAAACAGACCTGAAGAGCATTTCTACCTGTGTCGTCAGGTTAAATGACTCATGCTACACTTAACCCATCCACTTGAGCCGGACACTTTATGGCCACCTGAAGGGCTCTTTATTCTGGAGTGGTCAGCAAACAGCTGTGAGGACCCTCGTTTTGTGATGGGCATGTGAACGTCTTGTGTGGATGTTTTAAGTATTATGTCATAAGCAGGTATTGGGTAAAGAAGAGCTGCAAAAAAAAAATCCTTGTGTTTATTTTGAGTTGTCTGGTGTCTGTAATCAAGTGTAATAAACTGACAATGTAGAGTATGGTGGTTCCTCAGTTAAAGTCAGTAAAGGGAGTATCCCTTAGCTATAAAAAAACAGTCTGAGGAAAATCAAAGAGCAGCATTGTAATGAAAAAACTCTGAAAAATACGCGCTTGGTTTGAGGAGCATCAAAGACTCACAACAGTTCTGTCTGAACTTTGAAGGTATTTTTTTAACAAACTGTCCCTGAGACATGCAAGAGGGGGAACAGGGTCACTTTGGTGAGGGCAAAGGATTACACTGGCCAACAGAAGGGCAGACACTTGGTGGATGAGTCCAAATGGTCATCAACGATTGCAGATATGCATGGAAAGAGCTGCAGATGTTACATACACAGTCCAGGCAGTTATGAATGTGTGGCTGAATTGGGACCCTGGTGTCCAAAATGTAGGTAAATTTCAACTCTTTACTGCTTCCTTCAAGCCTTTCAGTTACAAAAACAACAAACTGTCGTGAGAGTACTTGCAGTGACTAAGAACTATTGTTAACTGATGGTAGGGCCAAAAAAATGCACTTTAACACACTGCAAAGACAAGATCTAACTAGCCTGCATGTTCTCCACATAAGGTTTAGTTACACTTTATTGTCACATAGTCCTTACAACAGAACCCATCTCTGAGGAGCAGTGGGCAGAACTGTTCCTAAGACATAACTCTAGGGGCTTAGGATCGAACTACTGACCTTCTGGAGTCTCTACCTCCTGAGCCACAGTCCGCATGCATGAGAAGCAATAAATTTCCTTAGCAGAAGGTGATAAACTGAGAACAGAGGACTGCTAAAGAGCCCAGGATCGGACATGGATGAATAAAATGTACTCGCTTATTAATAAAATGCGTGTTAAATGCAGGCATTTTAATGCCCTCCTTACGTTTTCTGAGGCCAGCTTCAGGCCAACTAGGGGCAACAAAACTGAAACGTAAGTATGTTTTACCAATTTTATTAACAATTTTAATATATTTAACTAATACATTTCCATGTCCCCTCCCAGGCTCCATAGACTGGATATACACAAACTAGGGATGGGCAATGATCTTCAAATATTTGAATATTCATGAAATTACACACACAAAAAAGAAAAAAATCCATTGGTAGGAATGACTATTGTTTCGTCATAAAAACGTTTACCTTGTTTTCACCAATGCCTGGTAATAATTAGCTATTACTGCCAGACGGTATCACCGGCAGTATCACAGTTACAGAAACTGCATGGATAACAAATATACAACCAACCACGCAACTCATATAAACAGTTGACACAAAATCCTTAATCAAATTGTAAAAAGTGATCAAGAAAACCCAGCTCATGTTCGACAGATGATTTTCATTAGGTGTCCTCCTCTTCCAAACAACCCGAATGATTAATAACTGACGCTTTTCTCGGCAAACAAGATCAGCTGCTTTTAAAGTCTCTCTTATAAGGTCCAAAGACTAAAATCCTTCATCTGGTTCAAAGATTAAGTTAAAAACAACCATGATCGGAAATGTGATGATGATGATGATGAGCCTTTTATCAGAAAGTATTCGTCTGGAAACTTTTTCAGTCCTGGCCATCTAGTCGACATCTGGCACTTGTGGAAAACTTGTTGTTTTCCTATTGTATAAAACCCAACTCTGAGGAATGCCAGCAGAACTTTGCCATGTTGCCTCAAATAAAAACTAACCACTATCCAAAGAAACACAATCCACAATTAGTCACTACAAGCATCTCAACCACTTATTTTGAAAGGATGCACCACTGAAATACACACCAACATCGTATGTAACAACATGACCTCGATTAGGAGACAACAGTAAGCTGGACGCTTCTCATTTCCGCCACCTTTGCTAATTTCATCTCATCCTTCATTCCACTTTCTTCAGCATTTTTAACAATTTCATGATTCCTGTCATTCTTTCCTTCCCTCCTTCCCATTCAAACTCAGAAAATGTTTCGCAGATAATAAACTTTGCATGTGAGCTCCACGGGACATTCCTCTGAGCTCTGACCATCCCTTTCCTAGCATATGCTTATATGTAAAAATACACATTGACCAGACCACGAAGGCTCATATTTGCATTTGGTGGACATGTGTTCATAACACACCCTCATCACGCTCAAAGTACTTTCATCTGGAGGGGAACATCCAGGAGTCCTGTAGTGTGGCCTTATTTCTGGATTGGGTACACAGGACTGAATGATTAAACAAGAGTTTGAGTTTAAATGGATGATCACTTGAAAATACAGCACGCTTCCGACAAATCAAAAGTACAAAGTGACCAACTTAAAAAGGCGAAATAAGAAATAATAACAGGAAGTTATGTTTAAATATGTTTATCCAACTGTGTGATAGCAGATATGATATGATCACATAGCAGAGAGGAACAAGTTGTACGCTGTCTTTTGAAGTGCAGCGATTGAAATTTGGCATTTCAAAGGTTCATATCTGGTCTAAAGCAGGCAGCAACCAACAATCAGCCATAACATTTTGACCACCAACAAAGGAAGTGAATATCATAGATTATCTTGTTACCAAGGCACCTGGTAGATTAAGCAGCAAGTGGACACTTTGTCCTGAAGGTGATGTACTGGAAAAAGGAAAATGGTCAAGCAGAAGAATCTGAGCAATTCTTTCTTGGGCCAAATGAGGACAGCGTCTCCAGACCTTCCGGTCTTGTTGGATGTGTCTGGTCTGCAGTGGTTACCCGCCACCAACGTGGTCTAAGAAAAATCATGGCAACATGATAACGAGTGCCAAAGACTTATTGATGCATGCAGGGAGTGAAAGTCAGCCTGTGTTGTCCGATCCAACAGAAGAGATATTCTAGCATACATTGTTGAAAGAAGTTATGCTGGTTCTGAAGGAAAGTCGTCAGGACACACAAAGCTTCATAGCTTGCTAGACATGCATCTGTGTAGCCGCAGACTAGGGCAGAACTTCTATATTGACACCCCTTCAGAGTCGTTTTTGTGTTTGCCCGAGGATTTACACAACAAGGCGTTGACTTGGCCTCCAGAGTTCCCAAATCTCAATCGATTAAATCATTAATGGGATGTCCCGGACCTACAAGTCTAAGCCTTGGAGGCCCCACCTCGCAACTCCTAGGACTTAGATAATCGGCGGTTAAGGTCTTGGTACCGGATACCCCAGCAGACCTTCAGAGGTCTGTTCAAGAACATTCCTCTGCGGATCAGAGTACCTACACAATATTAGACAGTTGGTTATAATGTTATGGTTGACTGATGAATATATTTAGAAATAACCCAGAGGTTGATGAAAGAAGTTGAAACCTTTGTCCCACAGGGAAGCGATTTAACCCAACAGGACTTCACCACACAATTTGCTCACAGATCCTTTAATCAACCTTGTTTGTATGTGTGGGTTCTTGTTTACGCTGCAGCCAAGCCCAAAGCCAGGCTGCTGGTTGCAGAAGTTCTGTTTCCCGAGCACACAAATCACAATAAATGGTTTTCATACAGCTAGAAATCAAAGGATCTCAGTTTTCAGTGACAGCATCTTTGTGAGCTGCGGTTTGAGAAGACGCAATGGCGAGGAGGAAGACTTGATCGACTGTGAGAGACAGTGAGAAATGAGGAGGAGAGGAGCCTGAGGAATGAAAGTAGGAAGAAAAGTTGAGAGGCAGGGTCAGAGGTCAAACCCCACCCACTCCCCTTGCTTTTTTCCATTTCCCACCAGCTCTGTCTCATTTTGAATCCCGCCTTCTGGTGGGTTTTAACCCTTAAAGGTGAGGTCATGTAAAATTTAGTGGCATATAGATGTGAAGTCGCAGATTGCAACTTCAGCTCACCCCTCCCTTTCCAAGAAACTTCAGTGGCCTTCAAGTGTCAAAGTTACTAACTCTGTAAAAGTATAGTTCCCAGATCCACTTGTGGAGACTCTTAGTGGAGGACACGTGCCCGACGGGGGCCGTAAATGCCGAGGGATCCTCGTGCACCATGCAGCTGTCCCTCACCAAGTCTCATAGTACATATACATTTTTTCTTATTCAAGATATTACTTTGCCAGATTCAAAGTGGGACAAACTTTAGCCATGAACTGTTTTCATTGTCACTGTTTTCTGAATCATCGGACATGACAAGTACAATGTTAGGATCATTCTTAACCAACACAAAAAAAGGGATTATTTTCAGCTGATTATGCACAAATAAAAACATAGATATGATTATACTCCCTTTATTCGAAGGGATATTCCCAGATTCTACAAACTGCATCTTTAACGGTTCTGTTTATCTCATACAAATCTACAAAACTCTCTCAGCACCTTTCACAGTACCAAACAAAACCAGGAGCAAATGCTTCTTGTTTAGTTAAGGCCCACCGTCATCTGCCGTGTCCACTTAAGGTCAGTGTGTTTCTGATAGAGACACAGGCTTGATCTTAACTGACGCTAAAGACCTTAAAGTGTCACTCAGGATTTCACGCGGCGAAGCTGAGGCCGGTGACTGCAGAGGTCGAGGGAATGTGATACAGGATTTTCACTCCGTTCCTGAACCATCAAAGGACTGCAAACGCTGAGACATGCATTGTATTACAGAAGTTTAAGGGAAGAGTGGAATAAAAGAAGATGTGGAGGAAGAATAAACAAGTACTGCGGTAAGGAATTAATGGACTCCTGAGACTTTCATTGGCCCACAAAACACTTCTAAGTAAATACAAGCACAGCTGGGGGGCTAATTGGCAGCAAATGGCTTTTTTGCATTGCGATCATGTAAAACCACTGAAACAACATCAACGTTGAGCGAGCGCAGTCACACATTTTAAACACAAAGATTAACCCCCCTCTTCGCTCCAGGTTGTTTTTACGAGGTGAAGCCGCCGTTTGTCATTGACTCTTTGGACATCAGCGAGGAATGTGTGCCGCGTTCTTTTAACTGACAGCACCGGTGTTTAGCCTCTGTGGGAAAAACCAGCAACCTTACACCCCCCTATTTTCAGAAACCAACTCTCTCACACCCACCATTGGGACACCCATGAAACCCTTCCTGCACACAGCCTTGCTCTCTCTGTGAGTCTGACACACTGGCCTTGTTCTCTGGATCTCAGCTCACAGAAAACCTCCGCCACACTGCTCTGTATCAGTCCTGTAGGTACAAACATGATGCTTTTGGGGGTTACTAGGAGCTGCCCCCTTACCCTGCTACCCCCCTCAACAGGGCGGAGGCTCCTCAAACGTGAGTGCTCAAGATGAGGGGCAGATGTCATCCACCTCCCCAGAACACTGAGCAAGCAGGGTGGGAGGAGGGAGACGGAGGAGGACGGAGGAGGCATTGTCTCCTTCACCTCCAAACCAAAGAGTTTGCTCTAAACAGTAATTATGCCGCCCCTTCCTCTGCTCTGTTCTGCTGCCCTCTATCCAGATTTGTAGCTAACCCCCCAACTGCTGCCCTCAAGGCTCTAATTTGGGTCACAGGCTGCAGAATGGCATCTCAAACCTACAGCCAGGAAGAGGACTGCGATAACTGTGGTGGCCTTAAGCCCCCTTTGAATGGCAACAGTTCTGCGTTTTGAAAAACATTAGTATAAAAGTGTAATAACGATCCTGACACACACAGATCAGATTGAAAAAGCTGCAGTATCAATGCCAGGCCAGAAGTTGGTGGTGTAACTTTTCAAATTGACAGAGAATAAGTTCGAATCAACAGAAAATGTGAATCTTTCTCCTCGCCATTTTACTCCATTTAATCGCAAGAATTTCATCATGGGATTATTTTATTTCATTTTCATTTTCACCATCAACCGTGACTGAAGTAAATACAATTGCTGCTTTATATTCGCTGTGGTAGTCATGGAGATGTCGGAAAATGCCACCACCACCATGCTCATAACATTATGCATATGCAGACCCAGACATATTTCAATCAATACTAGCAGAATGCCCGTCTGTTGGATTTCCTGGATCTCAAAGTCAACCACGGACATTCAATAGATTTTTTTGTGGAAAAGAGATGAACTTTTTCTATTTTCAAAAGAGTAAAAAGGCTTATTCTTTGTCACTCGTCCAGTGATTCCATCACAACGGTAGAGGTCACAACTGTTGGCTGCTGTGCACAACCTCACCGTATTAATATATTTTTTTTGGTCTATTCAATTAATTTTTGCTACTTTTGGGGATATTTTTAGTACAAGTTCTGCAGGTGAGCATCCTGTGAGGTTGACATGTGACCAGACAGACAGAGACAATAAGCTTGTCCGCCACTTTCACATCAACATCCCACTGACGTATAAAGATTTGACCACCCAGAGGATCTCAACACAGAAGATTCACGCGTCACGGCGTCTTGCCCAAATGTAACATTTTCATCTTTCAGGAATTTCATCCCCCTGCACAAATCCAGTTATATATTTGTTTCTACTTTGTAAGCAATCATGCGGCACAGGAAGATTCTTCTGCCCTCTGTGTGATCATAGAAGTAGACCATGTAGGCCAACCTGGGCACAAACAGCTGCTTAGACAAACAAACGAATTCATGGCGAACGCTTGATAGGAAACAGATAATTAGTCCGGACACCCAATGAAGTGGGGGTGTTACTTAGAGCGACCCTGTGGGAGAGTCTGCAGCACAAACAAAACCCAATGGTTCACCTTTTTATTAGTTATTGCTCAGTCTGCACATGGCTGTAAGGTTGAAAATGTAAAACTCATGCACTTCACAAGAAGTGCTGTTTTCCAGATTAAACAGACACAAAGGTGGAGCTTTTGAAAGATTTCACTCTTGATCCTTGTGTCATAAGTTTGTATTTTCAGCCCCCCCTACACGCCATCCTCATATGAATGAAAGGCATCTCATTTTAATTCTATTTTCTTCAGTACCAGTCAAAAGTTAGGATACATATTTGCATTTACCCGATTAAGAAACCAGACTTTTGACTAGTGCTGAATCCATAAAAAAAAACATTAAGACGCTCTTTATTATGCTTATAAAAAGACATGAAACAATTTTTTCTTTTTTTTCCAGTTTTCTGCCATCCATGCATTAATATGCAGGGATATATTTTGGTACCAAAACAACAGCTACAACCACCACCATCATGTCACCATCATCAGGAATTGAACCTGATGATGTCTGCGAGAACGCAAACACCATTCAACACCATGGGAGAGAAAACAACCAGGAGACGCTGTTCACACAACCGTACTGATCAGAGACGGACGCAGCAGAGGCACTTCACACACTGCTGTCATCTGAGAAAAAAAATCACACACACACACACACAAAGCACAAAAAGAGCCTCCAACACCCTGTAGGCTACAAGTTGCTGGAAGTTTGACTGGACTCCACTTGAGAAGTTATTTTTATTTATCTTTTGGTGTCATATGTGTGTCTTTCAAACTCATTTCTACACAAGGGTCCTCTTCATTCATCTCAAGCACATCTGAAAGCAGAAAATTATTCTAAATGGGTAGTTCATGCACATCTGAGGAGGTCTGTAGACGTGCAACACCGTCCCAGAATAATTGCTGGGAACTCTTTGCAATTTTCTTTCACTTGAGCCTGAAGCATCTTTGAGTTAACTTTATCAAAAATAATTCTTACCAGTAGGCATTGTGGCTTGGCTCTTCTTCAATAGCAATTAGGAAAAAATGAGGTTGATAAAAAGCAAAGTGAGGCACAGACTTCCCTCCTGCAGGTCACATATTCAGAGTATTCCACATTGCATTCCCAGCAAAGCCTGGAAACATTCCCTTAGATTTCCCAGTTTCTCCTGGTCATTGCGATTCCTCTCTCCTGGGAGCAAACATAAAGTCCGCTCCTCCAGAATCCCACCGGAGCGCACACACACTCTGGTTTCCCCTTGAACACACTCCTCTGGATTCTCTCTGACTTCAGGATCTCCCTCCTTCTGTCCTGTAGCAACACATCCACTCCCTGCATGCGTGTGTCCAAAAGTGTTCATGTGTGTGTTTGCATGTGTGTGCGTTGGTGTGTCAGAGTGAATGGCCTCTGCTCTCAACTGCTCCCTCCCTGCTGGGTAGTCCCCTCCCCCTGACTCCTCCTCGCTCTCGCCCACGGCAAATTACAAGGAGCTGGGAGTTCAGCATTTAGTGCCTCCTCTACTTTTTCCTCTCTTTTATGTTTTACCCCCTCTGTCATTTATTTCTCTTCGTCTCTTGTTCTACCTAAAAATCTATCTAAAAATAGATGTTAGCTAAATTTTAAAAACATTTAGCTTTGGCACCGTAACTCACATCGCTGGGCCGGGGACAACTTTTGTGTGCGTTCAACTGCTGCACGCTCAGCAGGTGGCTGAACTACTGCTGTCGGTGCACAGGTCCAGAGATCACACACGCACGAACACTTTACAAGAAGAGAAAGAGAGTTGTGGTGGTGGTGGGGGGGGGGTTATGGCCCATCAGGTCAAACAAAAGCTCCTCGTCCACTGAGAGACGCTGCAACGCTCGCTGTGTCTCAGATCAGAGGGAAGATGGACCCCATGGGTTCAAAAAGTGTCAGGTGTCAGGAGTGGGATTCAAGATGAACAAGTACATCAGTGAATTTAAGAAGAGATTATCTGAACACCGACACAGTGGTTCTCAAAAAGTTTTGGCTTGTGAGCCCCGAAATAATGAACAGATAGTCTTAAAAAGACATTTATTATATAAACTCTATATATAAATAGAACTTATTAGATGGCATTCTTCCAACCAAGGCCCAATAAATGTGCCCCTTTCCCTGAATACATACAGGGGGTTTGTGCTTCTCTCTGCAGGTGGTCGATTAGGGGACCTGGTGGTGCCCAGGAGTTCCTTTTTTTCATTTTTAGAGTCATTGATGTTGGATTCCAACTCACACTGTATGACTAAATCATCCACAGAAGCTCAGGTTGGTGTGCTCATACTGTAGCCCATTGTCGCCATCCACAATTGTAAGATTTGTTTATATGCTCCATGCCATGAAGAAGTTTGTTCTCTAGCAACATTTTAAAAAAAGGGGCGCCAGCATATATGGACTGGTAGGAGGCTAGGATGATGTGGACAGTATGGATGGTCCATTCTGCTGAGAGAGTTGAAGAGCTGGCTACATTTTACTATACAGAGTATTAACTTAATAGCTAGCACCTCTCTGACATCTATCACCTATCACCCAAAAAAAGGGTGCTGACATCATGTGATTGAGTAGTGGCTCTGCTTCAACGGTGCAAAAGCTTGATTCGACATTAGATAGCCGTGAGGCTCAAGATCGGGCCGAAAACAGGCTCAAAATCGTACAGATTATGCATGGTTATGGTCCATTGAGTTTCAATATTTTCTGCACCTTGCACCCTCACACACGTATTCTCAACTCATGCACACCTTACGTCACTGACTCTACTGACTGATCACTACTACAATTTTTTTTTTGAAGTTCTAAAGTTGATTAAAACATGGTATGTCTTCCTTTTATCGATGTGGCCACCTTAGCCAGATTTAACAGCATTAAAGTCAAATGGAAACTATTCCGACTTATGATCCATCTGCTAACCCAGGTTCACGTCTGGTCACTAGTTCTTTGACAAATCCAATTAACAAACCAACCAACCACCTACAGATATGGTTAAAACAATAACACCCCGGATGAAACACTTACACATCAGTGCGTGTTTGTGTAATTATTTCCTTATCTCCCTTACAAAGTACGTTCAACACATTTATTCTATATAATTGCAATGGCGATGTATTGGGGCTCTGTGTTGTTCTGAATCTGCGATGAAGCACAGGTAGTAACAGAGGGGAATGTGGAAAGGTGAAATGAAGCCAAGAATTCAAAGACTTAAAAGAGTGGTTAGTAGTGGTTTGTAGTGAACTCAAAGATCAAGATCAAATCATCTAAAATGTCTTTAAATTGGGGAGTATGAGGTCAGAGAGTTGCTTAAGCTCAAAGTAAAGGATGTCACCTGCCGTCATGTAACACGGAAGCTGACTAATTCCATGCACAATGCAGGGGAAGCTCAATGGAATGGAAGCTCAGCACAAATGTAAGCCATCATACTATTGACGCCAAAGCTGTTGTTACATACTTAATGCTTCTTTGTTTGCAGAATTGTTGCCTTCATTTTCGATCACATACCATCATTTTTTTATTGTTGTTTTGTTCAAACAAACAAAGGCTTTGTAGAGAAGGGTGTTTGTTGCAGTACGGTTGTAAAAAAGGGCCCCAACTTTGCAGAATGATTGTGATAATTGAGTTGAGGTTGAAAAGTGTTCATTTAAACACTAACAACTTGAATTGGGGTAATTATATGCCTCCCTGCACTCAAAACCAACATAACTTGCTGACTGATAAATGCAGAAACGGATACCCGCAGTAGTGCGACACTCAACAAGGAAGTGGCCTAGATCCTCCCGTACTATCCGCCGGCAGACGCATTTCACCCGGTGAAGGGAGGGAAACATATCTTTGAGTGCGAACAGATGCTCACTCTGACTCAAATTTGGGGAGGTTAAAGAGTCAGACAGAGACTGACAAACTGTGATAGTGACTCAGGGGGGAGGTGAATGGCTGTTTGAACCGTGATTCCATGGATTCTGCACTGCAATAAATTGAGACATTAGGTGGGTAAATATAGCCCACTTATTCTGAATAAAATTGTAAGAAATTTGTAAAAAAAATTGAAATCTAAATCACAGCAGAGAGTTTGTTTTTTTAATACAAACTTTAAAAAAAAAAAAAAAAAGTAAAGTAAGAAATAATGAACTCTAGAAACACATCAAAGAAAAAACGCCAGGAGCCGTGATAGAACGACGCTGTGCACAAAGTAAAAAGCGCTTGAAAACATTTAAATTCTAAGGATGGAACCCACAACAAAGAATCTCATTTGTTATTATAACTGATTTGGTGCACACTTCAGAGACAGATATTGCAATTCAAGCAATAAACATGCCATTTTTCTTAAAAAGGGGAACAATTAGTTGTTCATTCAATAGAACTGTATTCGTACTTTCGGTTTTATATATTACTGTTGCTCCTGAACAAAGCAAAAGTGATTTAATTACAAAAATTTGCAGGGCATGCAATATTTCTTATTTGATTACTCGATTAATCGCCAGCATAATCGATAGAATAATCTATTACTAAAATAATCAGCACTAGCATTAATAAATATTGACTGCAACCTGGCAAAAAAGTTGAACATGCACCCATTGCAAAATACTACAGCTGACAGCCAGCTAGCATACCTGCGCTGCACCTGTATAGGAGGAAATAACTCTCCGTGCAGGTGAAGGTATTCTGTTTATGGGTGTCAAAAAGGGAAGAGTAAATAATTGTGTGTTTGAAATGATCAATGAAAAATGATAAGAATCTTCCACATTTGCCATCTTGATTTTTCTGTTTGCTTTCCTCACTTCTGTATCTGCTTTAGTTACAGATTGGGTTTGTTTATCTGCAGCGGAGACAAGCAAACAAAAACCAGCCAACTATATCCAAATGGGGTCAACTGGACAGGATATAGTTTTACCACCAACTTTTGAAATTTGACTATTTGATTCAAGTGCTAAAAGTTTTTTAGATCATACCCATAATAGAAAACTTCATCTGCTTGCCACCAGTTGCATATACAGATCAGCCATAACATTTTAACCACTGAAACGTGTAGTAAGAATAACATTTATATACTCTTTACAATGGCAGCTCTCAGTGGGTGGGGTATGTTGGGAAGAAGGGAACATCGGAAAAATTGGCAAATACAATAATAAACTCAAACTTCTTCTTGATTTTTAGGGACCCATCAGAATTTTCTTCAGACCACTAATGGCTCCCCATGTTGGACACCACTCTTGTGAAGTGTATGTTGGCAGAAAGCAGTTATAATTCAGGAGAGGCCATGTGTCCCATAAGGAAGGCACACGTGAGACAATAGGCCCTCGGCCGCCGGCACTAAAACTCAGTGTGTTGACTATTAGTCGTCCCTCTTTAGAGATAGGGACTGGTCCCAGCAGCATGGGGTCCTGCTCACACAACCCCGTTCTCCACACCAAAATGATTATAGAGACCCCCTGGACTACCCTCTCAAACAAACATACAGACCAGCCCCGAGGAGCATGACCCCTCTCTCTAATGGTCTGATGGTCCGTTGACCCATGAAGCCCCTAAATCTCCCTTCAGTCTCTGTCCCCCCAGTCAGCTCCATCCAGACCATCCATAACGAGCACCTATAGCTTTGCAAACACACAGAGGCAGCGTCTAAACTCCTCCATTCAGCCAAGCAAGACGTGTTGATGACAGAATCCTACAGCAGCAGTCCAGCTTATCTGATTCCCCCTTTATGCTCTGGCGGCCTCAGCGGCACTCACGACAGGATAACGACCAGAGAAACAATATTGTTTCTATTTTACTGGATCGGACGGCTGCTTTATGAGGACATGGCGCTTTATAAGGGATATGAAAGACGAGACTGCAAGGCAGAGGATGTAGATAAAATCAGAGATTATCTCCATGTTTTTGTTTTGGGTTTGATCCAAAAAAGGAAAAACTTCCGTCAGCAGCTGTCTGAAACGGCTTTCCCTTGAAGAAATAAGCTTTTTCTATGACGATTATCTTAGTCACTGATTCATTTGTGGATTAAAAGGATGAAAAAAAATCCAGGTGCCCCAGGTGACCTTTGGCTTTGTTGTGGTTGAGATTCTTAGATAATGTGACTTAAGTGTTTTTGTCGAAAGCCAGAAATGAGGATTGATGCGTCTCTCGTGTCTGTATACTAAATGTGCATTTAGCTTTGCTAAGCTACAAACAAGAGGAGTGGGCTAGCCAGGCTCGGCCCAGTGGTACAAGTAGTCCTAACAGCACTAACAGACTTTGTGTTTGTTGTTGAATCAATCCTTCCACCAATATAAAAATGTTTTGGCAGCACTGGGGGTTAGGATCCGAAACTTTTCTGCAGAAAAGTTCTGGTCCTCTGCTTGGAGGGAAAGGTGCTCCCTGAAGTCATGTTGTCTTTTTGGTTAATGTTCTTTAATTACTTCACATATAAACACTGCCGCTGGTCCTGCCAGCTGGCTTCTCTTATTAGTATAGTATAAACAATGTAATCTTGTCAGGAGTGTTATTCCTACTTTCATATGAGTGAACATTAGTTTAGTGAAAAGCCTATATTGTCATATATCAAACAGGGAACTCGTACCACACAGACAAAAACTTCACAGAATCCGTCAAGACAACAGGCAGCAGGTCTTGGCTAAAATTGTCTTTTTCATTATTTAATTTTTAGTCTACAATTAGGTTAAGTTTTTGATTCATTGATTCATTCTGTCAATTCTTTGAGATTCTGTGACACTTAATTTCTCCTCTGGGGATGAATAAAGCTCTATCCATCTATCCATTGAAAAAATATAGGATCCGATGTCTTGAAACAGGTTCTCTTGGCATCCAAGGCATTTGTTATGACCACTCTTCTTTAAAACCGTCCCTTGCATCTTACCAGACTTAATTAAAGTGTGCAACTAAACTTGGCCTATTCTGTCGTCCCGACATCGAGGCTAGGGACCTATAACCCTAAAAAGTCCCTAATCCCCTGCATTGTGCAAGCAATCCTTCTGATTGAACTCCTGAAATAAAATGTGAAATTACGTCTGAAGAGCAGTATTTTTCATAAAAAAGAGCTATTAGAGTGAAATTATTAACTATTAGAGAAAAATAATGATTAATAGAAAATAGATTTCCTGGAGTCGATTCAAATGTAGCAAATATGGACTAAATCAAAACAATGGTTACGAAATTATGCCCCTAAATCTTTGGAGATGAAGCTCCCCCTAGTGTTTGAAAAAGACAACTGACCCTTGTTGAAATGACTCCAGTATTTCCTCACACTAAAGTCTCTAAGTGTCGTATAAAATTTGAGAAATTATCCATAAAATAGTTTTTCAAGTATCGGGTTAACATGAAGGTTCTGCGGGCCACGGCCATGGCGAACGTGGAAATAGCGATTCCATTATAGCCCCCACTTCTCAGGGATGTTATTATATTTATTGGGGTAACTTTAATCCAACTCATGGTTCAAATAATTCATGCATACTTTTGCAGTCAAGTCAATGTTGTTATTTATCATAGGTTTTGAGAATTGGCTGCACTAACTCATTCATTCTTAACCACCGCCCTCGCTCCAATGTCATTACTCCCTCGCGTTCCATTCCTCACATTTCCCCACAGACCTGCCCTCATTTTCAAGGCTGACAACAATCTATAACAAGGCAGCACGACTCTAAAACACCTCTCTCTCTGTCTCCCCTCCATCAAACAGAGACAGAATAGTTAGCATGGGGCTTCCAAGATGATGGGGTCCATGGCGCCCATTCATCTCCGATGCAGAGCAACATGTGGAAAGACAGTTAGGGGGAGAGGGGGGGGGGGGGGGGGGGGGGGGGGGCCGGGGGCGGGGAGGAAGGGGGGGGGGGGGGGGGGGGGGGGGGGGGGGGGGGGGGGGGGGGGGGGGGAAGGGAGAGAAGAAAATGCTTATTGTTAATAAGCCACTCCATTCATCATAACACTGGCAGTGCAAACAATGAGGGAGGGTAAAGGGTTCATCCACACTCAACCTCTGCTGGTACAAAGACCGCAGCCTCCTGGGTGTGTTTTAATGTGCGAGTGTGTGTCTAATCAGAAATAAAAAGTGTCTCCAACCACTTAATCATGTACTGAAGGGAGGAGGACAGGCGGCGGAGAGCGGTGGAGAACTTATTTAATGGTTGTTACAGCACTGGACTGTGTTAGTGTGTGAAATCCATCGAATCTCTCGCTCAGGCCGTCGAACAGCTTTTTTCGTTTTCTCAGCTGTCCACAGTTTAGGCTGAGGACGTGTCGGCGCCGACGCGCGCCGCACATGAAAGAGAGCACGGATGGAATTAGGCTGGGAGAGACTGTGACTAATGGCGAGAATTGGTGGGTGGAGGGGTAATTCATATACAGTTTCCCCCTCCCTCCGTGACCCAGTCTGTCTTTGTCACTGCTGAGATGCATCACCTGCAGACAAACTCTTTTCTCTCTCCCTGTCACACAGATTCTTTGAGTGTCTCTGCTCAGAAAGCTTTTGTTGTTGCCTCCTGAGCCCTTCATTAACTCCTTAATGCATGTTTTTGTCCCCTTCTACCGATCAATTAACTCAAAGGTTGGAACAATCATCCTCAGTATCATAAACTTCTATTATGTATCAAACACGGCTTCCAAATAATACAACAAATTTGTTTTCTTTTTTTTTTTTGTCTTATCACGAGCCCCTTCCTCTATGATGCTCCAAGTAAAATATTCAATCATGAGAATCCATGTTTTTTCAAACGTAATACCTCCTGTCAACTCCTCTCAAGAACTCCATGATGAAAGATGCTCTTCAATGACCGGAGACAATGATGACGTCATCCCTGAAGGCAAGGGTATGTCTTTGAAAAGTCCCCAATCCCCTGCATTTTACAAGCAATTCCCCTAATAGAACTACTCAAATTAAATTAATGAATGAAGTTATGTCCACAGTATTGCTCATAAAATGCTCCCACTAGGGAGTAAAATATGAACTATTAAAGCAAAATATGATAAATACAAGATAGATCTCGACTCGATTCATATCCACCAAATTTGGAGCAAATTGAATCAACAGTTGAAAAATTATGGCCTGAGGTTTTTTTTCGTTAAATTCCCTCCTATTGTCAAAAACAAACAACCAACCTTTCCCAAAATCAATCCAGTTCTTCCTCTCACTAGAGTCTATGGAGCTCAGGAGGCAAGGTGGCGGCCATCCTCTCATCTGAAGATCAGTAGTTCGATCCAAAGACCGCCACTGCGGTCAACCTGCTGTCTGGTCCTTGAGCAAGAGCCTAAATTCCAATTTTCTCCACTGGCACCGGAGTGGACTGCCGACCTCTCATCAGGGATGAGTTAAAAGCAGAGAACCATTTTGAACAACATTTAAAAATTATGAAATGTTGGAAAAAGGGTAATGGTCATAAAAACCCTATATATATATATTTTAAATGTATTACTAACGTTTTCATTGGGCTTAGGAGCCTCGAGCTGACCATTTCAGTCTGAACGCTTGGCCCCCCCTCTTGGTAAATGACCTCTCAGGTCCCAGCCTCAGCCGAATCCTGCATCTCCAGTCACTTCCTCAGTCATCTGCCAGCCATCTCAGTTCCTCTGCAGAGTCCTTACGGTCAGAATAAAACCCCTTTCTCTCTTTTTATCAGACACTGAGGCTGCTTTTGGGTCTTCATTAAGACACAAACCTCAACTCATACAGTAGGCTAATTTGGTCTGGATTAGGAGGCTTGATCAACACAGGTTGTCTTTTCTTTAATGAGAACTTGAGTTGGGATTTAGTTTCTCTCACCAGGACTAGTTGCTGTTGCATTAGTAGCACTGGTGATGCAGTGCTGCACACTTGGCCCAGCTGATTAGATAGTCTGGATCTATGAATCACGAGCAGAATTCTGGGTATTAACAACCAGTAAGAAGCTTTTAATATTCCCATATACCAAACCTAATTTCACCTCTTTATGACCAGCCGTCCTGAACATTTCTGTAATCCCCTGAATTGATATTCCCCTTCCCTGATTGATGACATTTCTTGAGTCACAGACAGTGACTCACTGAGTTGCAGAGCCAGAGAGTCCTGACTCTTGCTGACTGCAGTTCAGCTAGTATGAATCCAGGAATCCCTCCAAACTGGCCCGAAAAGCATCCAGGAAAACGAGAAAGGTCTGTGCTCATCCAGCAGACTAAACACCAGTGACTGAAGAAGCTGCAGCTGCTGCGTCAACAACAACAACGTCAACGATAGAGGCAGGGTGGAAACCCGTCTTCAGCCAAATCCGTGAAGGAATTTACAATAGGAGATAATGTCAGTCAACAATATAGAGACAGAGGATGCAGATAAAAGACAAAAAGCAGGACAGAGCGAATGCACAAGAGCTAGTGTTGTAAAATTCTCTTTTCCTCCAAGGGATTATATTATTCAGCTGCAAATCTTATAAATACATTTATTTTATGTTTCAACAACACATGATGTAAGACTCTAGAACAGAATGTGTGCAGGCAGAGTGTGTGTGTTGAATAATGTGTGGCGGATGTATGGAGGAAGCTGTGTTTGGCCTCAGATTAAAATCCGGGACAGGGGTCCCACTGCAGGAAAGAGACCAGCAGAATGGAGACAGAGGGACTTTTCTCCCATTAGGGAAACACGTGTCAAGCGCTAAAATAACACGTCAACGCAGTACTCTTAATATGTTTGCAATAATGAGATAATGCACCACTCTGAATGTGTTAAAAGTGCACATTTTAAATCAAGATGTGCATCTTACATTTATATCCATCAAAGAGGTTTCGTTTTCTGCCTGCGCCTGTTTACTTATTTTGAGGTGGAATTCATGAAAAATAGTGGACAAATTTCTATGAATCTTAGTGGAATGATAGACTATCAGTCAGGAAAGCAGGGATTACATTTTGATCAGGATGAAGTCTTTTATTTCCTTTAAAATTGCAACAAATAAAAAAAGAAGGCAATCTTCCCATCTACAAAAAATCTGCTTAATCAATGTCCACAATTTTTGGGAAGGTGTGAGGGCCATTGCTCAGACAGGACAAACAGACCTGTGGGATTGTTTCCCATGGCGAAAGTATGTGCTCTACTGAATTTATAATACCAATAAAAATAAGTATTAGTAACCAATAACCACAAGACGATGTAGATACGTGCATAAAGTTTGTCCATATTTCCATTAAGACCAAACATTCCTTTGCTCCTGATTCCTCAAAAATAGTTTCTACAGTTTTTCTCAAAATAGTGGAAATGTCATCCCTCCTAATGGTAAAGAAAGAAAAAAAAAAGTGTATATATAAAATCCTTGACCAGGCCCTTTATTCAGCTCCACGCCAAAATTAAAAAGGTGTTCTCTGCGGACCAGTAACCCATCCTCTCCAGTTTTACGATAACATGTTCAGTTTCAATTTTTGTGCAATCCTCTAAGACGAGACGCACAAACTGAATGGATTTTTCCTTGTGCCAAACCGACCTCTCCAAACAGTTCATCAAAACCCATTCATAACATGCAACAAAAAACAAACTAAAAGTGGCAAAGAAACAACCTCCATGGTGGAGACAAACCAGATGGAAACAGATGAAAACATTACCTCCTTCCATCTCGCCATAAATCTTCTAGTCCATCCTATTTTGCCCATAAATGTGTCTCCCACAAGCCGGGTGCTCCAGTTAAATCTCCCAGAATGAGGACACCCCACCAAGGAGCGCCCCCACACACACACACACACACACACTTAGAAGAATGTAAGTTTATTTCTCTGTAACTGCATTTTGTGAATAGGAATCTTCTCTTTGAGGACGGAGGACATTTGTTAGAAAGAATTCCGCCATTTCTAAATCATCGATCTAAAAACTGAATCCCTGTAGAAAATATTATAGCTCTTCAAAAGCCATAACAAACACACCCACAAATGTGAAACCACTATTATTGTGGGATCCAACTCAACTCCCCAGCTTAATCCCAAACGGGTACTCATGGCTCCTAATTAGACAAGTGGGCAGAGGTGCTGTTAGAGTTAAGTGGAACTTTGGACCGAGTAATTGGAGGTCAGACTGGTTTTGGCGGTCCGACCTCTGCAATTATGATTCAATAAAAAGCTTTAAGGAAGGCATAAACGACACACTGTGACGCCTGAACATACCATGAGGCCAATGCTGCGGGTACGGCGGCTCGCCGAGACAACCTGCCACTCACCTCCGAGAGAACATTCCCACAATTAGCCTTTCCTCAGCCGCTGGTAGCCCAGTATCCCTCCACAGGTTAGATCCATGCCCAGACATTTGAATGTGAGGTACGTAGGGCCCGTGCCAAGGCGATCCAGTCCGTGGTCCAACCCTTTTTGAGCAGCTCAGAGATACTGAAAGGAACTAGAGAGAGGGAGAGAGAGAGGGGAACAGATGGAGGCTACTGAACTGTCTGACCACTGGAAAAGGAGGGGGAGAGACGAGCTCGTACATCCAAGCAACCCACTTCCTGACCAATTACTGCTGCAAGACTGGTCTCTCTCCCGGTCTCCAACTGGGCCGTTTCTCTCTCTCTTTCCTCCTCTCTCTCTCTCTCTCAGGAGGGCGGCCAGAACTGCAGGCGAGACAAGTACCAGAAACTAGGACTACACTGTCGTCCCTGAAAGCAAGAGTATATCCCCGAAAAATCCCAAAATCCCCTGCGTTGTACAAGCAATCCCCCTGATTGAACCCAAATTAAACGTGACTCATCAAAAATCTCAAACAGTCCATATTGACTCAACAGAAATATTTCTATAGTGTAAGCAATATGATCTAAGATAAGAGCATTCATTTATACTAAATAATGAAGATAAATACAGTTATCTATTTTTCAAACTCAGTAATGAAACAACACAGATTCCTCGCGTCAATTAATTGGAGTGAGGAAGTTGGAAGTTAGATACAACTGGACTTATGGTTGGGAAGTTACTGACAGGCATATATGTTTTCCACAAAAAACTGCCACTAATGAACTATTAAAGATTTCTTTGTGTAGATTCATATGAGCCAATCCGACATAAACAGGCAAATGATTGTTTAGCAATGGTCAAAAAACTGTTTGGTATTTTTTTTTAAAAAGCCTCCCTAGTGAGTGATATATGAACAATTACCGTAAAATATCACAAATACAAGTCAGAGCTCCATGAGGTGGCTCATATGAGGTAAACCATTGGACTAATAACAATAGTTAGGAAGTTATATTTTATATATTAAGTTTTCTTTAGAAAAATACACCCAGTTTTGAATAAAATATAAACAATTAAATTCTAATGCACCAAAATCAGGACTAAATCGGACCAACACCGAGGAGGTTTCGGCCATAAAACGGTGCTGTTGGTAAAAAAAAAAAGCTCCCCCTAGTGAGTAAAATATTAACTATCGAGGTGTAATATGACATGTTCAAGATAAATATTGACTCAGATCATATGACTGAAAATTCAGACTAAATCAGACCAACAGATGAGAAATGATGTCAGAAACAATTTGAGTTATTGCATTAAAATGAAGGATCTGCAAGAGAGAAGACGGTTCCTTAATATCTCGGACTCTTTGGGGATATGATTACGTTCAAGGAAGGCGAGAGGAACCATGACGGACACTGTGACAAAGAGACTGAAGAGGAAATGGTGATGAAGAGTTGATTTATGTTAATAGTGACCAGTAAAAGAACGGTGAAACAGGGAGAGAGGACTGGATGCAGGAAGAAAAAGAGCAGTTCAAAGTCGAGTCGTCTCATCTTGGCCCAAAAAACCCGACAACTGGGTCACATTGCTGTTGGCACCATTCTGGTGCCTGTCTTGGGAGTCACTTTCAGTATCTTGGGTATGAGAGGTCCGGTCAGAGCTTAGACTACTCTCACAGAGAGCCGAGATCACAAGGCTGGACCTGCTGTGAGCACACACACAATATCCACGCCAGCAGCCATTGTGTGTTCGTGAGTAAATCGGTCATTGTTCTGCATCCTAACAGAGCAGGATGGAGGAAAGTCCCTCTTTCTCACAGCCAGTGGCTGCTGTTCCTGCCTCCTGGTAGCGAGGCTTCCTGGGATTGATAAAGCAGCTCCTGGTCCTGTCAAGGCAAACACTTTCTCACTTCTATCGCTTTTCTTCACCAGTCTCGAGTTTTCCAAGGAAAACAAAACCACACGTGGTGAGGCACAATCCTAGACGCTGGCAGACACTGAGCTCTGATAAGGAACCGACTAAAACACAACATTGATAAACTGGAGGAACTTTCAGCCCTGCTGTCTGTGACCTACTATAGAAGAGATCATACAAACATGGCTTATGTGGGTCAGCGGTTTGCTGCCATTATGCCATCATGGACAGACAAAAACCAGAACCAGCCTTTGAAACCCAACACCTCACCTTCCACTTTAAAAGGCAGATGATATCATTGGGATGGAGTTTTTTTTACTTAGAATCAACATTGATGGAGTATCAGGTATCTTCAAGCACAGAAAAGGAGGCAAAACTGGCTTTTAAAGAGTTTGATGTGATGCTTTGTGAAATGTAATGCCTGATTCAGCATGTGTCTTAAATGACTTTGACATGATCAATGTAAAAAAAAAAAAGGCTTGTTACTAACAACAATGGCTGGTCACATGACTCCACAACCTTGGTGGATTCGAAACAAACATCGAACAAGTTTGACTTCCTGCCGAGGATACAAACACAACTCTTCAGCATGTATGGTTAAAAAGCCTAATTGGTTAAAAAGTTGGTCCACTGTTCCACTGCCACAATGCAATCCGCGTTGTTCCTCCTGAATCTGAGGTCCGATGAGTGATTTTGTTGATGGGACAAATAATTGACTCAAAAACATTGACATAAGTTTATTCATTTCCTGGATGATCTAATAAATGCCTTAAGAAAATAACCTCAAAGTTGATAACTTCTGATGTTGTCAGCTGCAGCCGTACAAAAGTACGTCCTGCCTGTGTTGATGTCATTCGCATTCACGAGAAAACCAGTCACATCCTTATCCACTCTGAGGACATGCAACTTTTGTTAGTTGCCTGTAATTCAGAGCGCAATAGAATAATCTTTTCCGTCATTATACCAGGTGCAATGAAATATATTGTGGCTCCAATCAAAGAAGAATAGAGAACATAAGAGAGCAGTTAAAAGCTCCCATTAAAAATCATTGTCAGCTGCCGTTGTCGCAGCTTTACATAAGAAAAGTTAAAATAACGTGCTTGAGTGGAAGAAATATATGTAAATGTTTGAAAAAGGTTTTTATAAAGGTCAATGGTGGAAACCATCAGATAATTAAAGTTTTGACAAACGCTGGAGTCAAACTGAAAAAGTGGCTCATGTGAAATGGGTGGGCCCTCCCCAACTAACAACAGGAAGAAACCCTGGCCGCTTTCGTCCCCGCCCTTCACCATTTCCTGTCCGGCTCTTGTTGCTTGTTTACAGATGAAGGAATCAAACAGGATGTAACATCACCATACATGCAGGTGAATCATACATGCTCATGTGATGGATTTGTCACTCCAGCATCACCAAATACCAAACACGTTTATCATTATCTCCACCGCCCAGGGGTTTCCTGATAGGAAATGTTAGAGTGAATATTACTTCTTTCTTGTTTATTCGCTTAAAGTGATCCTTGCTTCTCTCAGGTTCTGATGAATAAAGAGTTTCAGAGATGCAATATAGAGATTAGGATGGAGGAACAGAGACTTTACATTTTTCCCCACTGACTCATGATGTTACTCTGCTAGCTGCTAGTTCAGTTGCACAAGCTAACAATCAATGCATCTATAAAACGATTCCATTTAACTGCCCGTGAGTTTGAGTGCGCTATCAAAAATACTATGTTTTACAGGAAGAGGATATCATATTCATTAAACTAGTAACTCAGGGACATAAGATTACATCATCTCACCAGGTCGCCTTCTGAACTCCTTTTGTTGGATGATATATTGTTCCATGATTCATGGTGAGAAACAATATTATTCATTTTAAGACAATTTATGCCACTGATATGATACTAATTCATTTGAACCCCCTCATTGAACAATAACCTTTGACTTGAAAGTTTTCAAACTATTATGTAATTTGATAGAGCACTTATGGTTCCTCCATAGAGGCTCTACGGTCCTTTTTGATTAAACCCTAAAGCAAATAACAATTATTAAGCAAAACCCAATAAGACTTTAATTGTCATAATTGACTAAGGTGACTGCGTATTGGTTTTCAAACTGAAAATTAATTAAAGGATGCGGAGGAAAATATACCTTTTATCATAGATGTACAATCATGATATGATAAAATAAAATGTCGGCTCTTCCCTTTGTGAGTCGCCAGAGGATCCTACCGCTGGTACAGCTCTGTCTAACAGTACTAGTGACATACACCTGTGCACCAATCAATCAAGTTTGGAAATCCAGGTTACGCATAGGTTTTAAGCCAGATGCTCTTCCTGACGTAACCTTCCCATTCATCCATCCATTCTTGCTACAACACAACGTCATTGGAAGAGGTGCACCAATAAATTGGCACAAGAATGCTTGTCGAGCTGCAACCAGTCGGTCCATCTCAGTATAGTGGATTCCAAGCTGGCTAAATGTGTTGATCTATCCATCCATTCATCAATTATCTTCTGCTTATCCGGACTAGGGTCGTGGTGGCAACAGGCTAAGAAAGACATAACAGATGTCCCTCTCCCCAGCCACACTCTCCGGCTCATCCTCCGGGGATCCAGAGGCATTCCCAGGCCAATAAGATATATAGTCCATTCAGCGAGTTCTGGGTCTACTCCGGAGTCTCCCCCTAGACGGACATGCCTGAAAAATGTCCAAATGGAAGGCATCCTAATCAGATGCCTGAACCACCATTTCAGCCCTTTTGAACTCATCGCTCATTAACTCTAAGGCCGAGTGCAGCCCCCAATCCCGAAAGAAGCTCATTTCAGCCACTTGTATCCTTGACCTCATTCTTTCAGTCTCTACTCAGAGCTCAGGACCATAGGTGGTTTCTCACGTAGATTAAGTTTGAGAAAAAATTATAGTTCCTTCATAACATTTGAAAAATTGAGGCACGGAAATTTAATTTTTAATCGAAGAAAACTTACTGAAATGCTTATTTAAGCTGTTAATGGAAATTTTCCCGGCATGTCTTCCCTTCTTCGTCTCCTGAAAAAAGCTGTTGCCTCTTGCAGCAGTTGCTAAATGTACAGAAGAAGAAGACCTGGTTTAAATCTGCTAAAAATCATACAAATCTAGCAGTGTATAGAGGAATCTTAAATCAAGCTATTGCAAGTACACTCTACAAATATGGAAAGCTATTGAGAGCCCTGAATGTGGGAAAGAGTCACTGATATTATGACTTCCATGAGTAATACCCTCAGTGTAGAATGAGTCACCGCTTCCATGTTCTAAAACACACAAACTTAGATTAAAATAATATTTCTTGTCAACATTTAGAAGGTGTAACTAATACAAGACACCCCGTTATAATTATTACATATGAACGGATAAACTTGGGGAGTGCTTGTGCGGGGCACTAAGATTAAAAGCTTTACATTAAAGTTGGAAACAGAATGGTGGCCACAACTCAACCGCTGGGCTCCTCCGGACATGAGCAGCAGCCAAAACACATCTCAGCTCAGACTAAGATAAAGCAGCGACGAAGTGCTTATGTGCATGTCGGCGCCACGTTCGGAGCATAGCTGTGTGAGGATACGTCTGTGGGTTTGAGTGGGATAAAGAGCCAGGAGTGCGTGTTGGCAGGTTCCCTTTGACCTGTGGAGGCTTTATTTTCCCTCATATTTATATTCAACTAATACTCTGACTTTCCCATGCCACTGAAATCCCTCGAAGCCGAGCCCTCTCCGCTCTTTGGGGGAACCCAAGATGTCACAGCAGACAAAAGGAGCGGTGAAAGCCGTCCATCTCAAGCGGGGGCTATTATTTACAGTACGAAAAGAAAATCGCTCATGTCCCGAACAGTAACCCCCCCGCTCTGAGCGTCAGCTGTCTGTCTCCTTGTAATACTTTGCCCATTTTTCAAATCCCTTCCTTTCATTTTTCTTAAAATATTCTCCAGCTCCACTTTCCTCCAATCCCTTCTTTCTCTCTCTCTCTCTCTCTCTCTCTCTCTCTCTCTCTCTCTCTCTCTCTCCTTCTAGCCCTCACAGACCCAACATAATAAAGTAAATAGCAGGTTTCGTAGCCAGTAAGCCCAAAATTAGGAGTAAGCCCTAAACCGTGGTCTCGTCTATCTTCGTTGAGCCTTTCAAAACAGGCAGGACTTATATCCATGCCGATCACATGAGTCCCCTTGAGAGTGGAAACAAAATTTAGTTTACTTCAAAATAGATTTTTGCAGGAGAATTATTCTTTGCACACCAGATAACGCCAAAACACCAATTTTTACATCAGAAACAAAAGGAGATTAAAGCTTGATTACAAACTGCTGTTTGTTTCTTCTAGGTTGCATATAGCTGTAACAGGGATGTTGCATATTTGATCAAATAAAAAAAATTTTCAAGAAATTCACAGGCACCGTTTAGTTATTGGCATGAAACGGTTAACCAACTCGAAAGGAGAAATTTCTGACGTCGATTCATGCTATTATTACTTATTATACCCACTGTGTGCTCACAGAAACTGACCTTAAACACATCACATTCAGCCATGAGGCTCCGCCCTGTCCAACAAATGTCATTGTATATGTACAGAAGTTTTACACTTTCAACAACCGATAATGCTAAAAATTGCATAAAATACAAAAATGAAACCATTTAATTATAGGACAGATTAGTCTGAACCAGAAGAGCTTGTACCTAGAAACTAGGCCTACGCTGTCAGACACAACATCAAGGGTATATCCCCAGAAAACACCCGATATCCTGCGTTGTACAAGCAATCTCATTGCTTGTACAACACAATATATAGATTATAGATCAACACAATATATAGATTATAGATCTCCTTTGATGGATTCAAATGCAGCAAATGAGGACTAAATCGGAACATGAGTTTTGAAATTATGGATTGAAATTTTTTTCAGGACCTCCTAACTCTACTAATGCCCGGATTCAGTTGTTTCTGAAAAGTCCAACTACCCATTTGCTTTTGATATCCTCAACTTTCGAAATCCAGTTAATAATTAGCTTAGATTTATGTTAACTATAAAGCATAAAGAAGCTCTTTCACATTTTAGAGGTGTTTTAGACATCCAACTTCTCTGACGTCATGCTTAACCACTACTGCCAACATACGTTTAAGCCCTGGCTCATGAACCTCAGGGTCCGTGGATGGTTTCCAGCGAAATTACTGTTATACCGATAAGTCCAGCTCATACAAGAAAGGTATTAGCAACATGATCTGAGTCGTATCAGAGGCAAATCTTCTGCAGTCTTGCTTCTCCAGTCCAAACAGTAGTCCACCCGATGGCTTTAAGCAACAACAACTAGACACCAAAAGTACAAAATTCTCTGCAGTCAATCCAAATAAAGTTGTTGGAACTACAGAAATTTCCGACCCTCGTGTTTACAGTAAATACAGATGTCTGGGTCGAGTTAAGACAGGTCTCATGTCCCAGATGTGGCCCAGAGGAAGATGGGCCCCATAAACTCTTCCTACAGACACCCTGACACAGCAATTTCTACACCCCAGAGAACTGGAATGAATCCCCAGTCCAACCAAAAGCAAACAGCATTTGACCGCAGTTCTATATATCATTATTATATCATTTGGGGTTTTCTGGCTTTTAAACGGCGGAGATTATTTGGACTCACGGCACAACTGAACCCACGTTTTCCCAAATAATACAAAAGTATTATTACAGCAGTGATTAGCTGTAAAAATCCTTCTATCACAAATTCTTTCAGCAAACATCAATGTAAAATGTATGTCTGAGGAGTAAAACATTATAAATAATAATACCAGTGACAAATGGTGTGCATAACTTCAGAATTTATGATCAGGTCTCAGAACCTGATGTGCTGAACCTGCGAGATCAGCTCAGTATCTTGTGATAACCGACGATATGACACATCATGAATGGCTATAGGTCAGAAAAAGATCAGCAAAATTATGAAGATGTTCTACCTTTGGCTTTTGCCCTACTTAGCTGCTACTAATTTACTAACTGGGAGGAATATTTTCCTTTACGGTACCGAGGCTGTCCTGGTGTCAAAATAACATCTGTAGGTCTACATGAATTAAACGTTGTATTTTCTAATAAATAATGGCAAAAACCAGAATGCGACTGCAGAATTTACAGTTTTACCAAGAAAATGATTCAAAGTAAAATAAAAGTGTGTAAAGATGGGTTACTGTCCATAAACTAAAAAAATAAGAATATCAATCCAGCTTTCTATCACTAAAAAAAAAAATCGACCTGGATAAATGCATTTCTTACATGTATAAATAAATAGATTTGACGGAAATTACATTTTTCAAAATTGCAATTTACACTAATCAAACAAAACAATAAAACTTAATATTTGTTCGTTGTCAATTTTGACTGTCAGTTCATATCAGAACCAGCATGAACTCTTTCAGCAATCTGTGCAAGACTAGCTCTTCTGTGGGGTCAGAGAACATGGGCTAGCCTTCGCTTCCCATCAATGAACCTCTACATTCCGTAGACAACTATGTCTACGGAATGTTCTGACCACTGCTGACCGGGAACACAAAAAGACACCTGCAGTTCTGGAGAGGCTCTGATCCGGTCATCTACCTATCACAATTTGATTCTTATCAATGTTAATCCGGAGATATTTATTGTGTTATATCATTTATTTTGCAAGGTAAAATCTTCATTGAAAGTAAAATCTCAGAGAGAGTAACCTGGCTGAGATATCAGCAGAGAGATTGTTTTCGACAATAAAAAAAACACGAAAAAGAAGAAAAGAAATTCCTATGCAACAAATGAGTTAATACAATCAACACATCTGATTAAATTAAGCCAAGAATTTTTTGCATCGCAATTTTAGAGGCAATCGCATTATTCAAAGATATTTTCCCAATTCTCACAAATTAATTTAAGATCTCTGAAAATAAAAAAAAATTCTTTCAGTTCCAGTTGTTTGTGTAAATAATTTTTGGAAGAACGGTTGGCGCATCTGAAAGCCTTTTTTTCCTAAAAGGGTTCTGAATCTTCTGAATTTCATCTGTAAACTCCTGGGGTAATCAGTATTGTATTTGGCGTGAATATTTTTAATTTAAGCTCCAAGCTAGCAGCTATTCAAAGGAACAAATGTCAAGGTCGATGTTATTTGATGTGGAACTTCTGATCACATAAAGAAAAAGATCATTTGTACACCTTCCAACATATGGCCAGTAAGTATGTGTTACGTCATCTGTACATGCAGGGATCCCAGACAGGCTGGTGTAGTACTTACTTATTACAGACTATTTTAATAACACCCAGTATATTCTAAAATCGGCACATAACTACTTTACTTGTTTGAAAAAATAAATCCGAGAAAAAATGGATAAAACATCTTCATTTCTTTAACTGAGTTGATTGGGTAATGGATAGTTTTACAGTACGAGTGATGGAGAGGTCATCATGATGTCTCTCCGAGGTCCACTGTGAAACTGATACGTTTGAGCTGGACTAAAGCTTAAAGCCCATCATTGCTCCCCTCAAGATGACTGATTACCGCTATATTCTATACGACGCCCAAGACCCTGACAACTTTTAACACTCTGCTGTAACTCTACCTCTCTTTATCTTCCTCCCTCTCCTTCTACTCTTATCTGGCTTTGGGTTCATGGCGGTGATCATCACGGTGTTGGGTTTCAGCTGAAGTGCGCTGCTGCTACTGTAGGCCATCATCAGCTTCAATGGCAACACAAAGCCACCCGAGCCCAGCACGGACCCCCAAACCGACACACACAGGTCCCAATGGACCTGTAACGGATCTCAGGATCTAGGATGAGTCCCAAAGTCTGTCCGTCTGCAACATTGCATGCTAAAATCACTAATTAATCATTTAGGTTCACAATGTCAACTCACATAGCTTAACTGTATTTAAGCTGTGGCCAACTGCAGGGTTTCTCTTACATTCAATCTCAACACGGCCTGCCACATATTCATTTTCTATTTTTGCAGTTGTGTAACCGCTTATCCTCGTCGGTCTCTCCCACTCGCTACGGACATGTGTTTCCTATACAGCTCTGGAGCCCTTACATCCAGCTACATCATGGAAAATAAATTGGGTCCCCATTTAAGTAATTTCATACATTAATAAAAACTATAATATCTCTTTAATAAAGAAATATGCCAAATGAGATTGATTTACCCCTCCAGAGTGAGGAGAAATGGAGGGTGGGGCGTTCTTGAGTATCCTTCCTCTAAAAGCTCTGACATGAGCCGGGCTCTGATAAGCAACACAGTACCACAGTCACATGACACCTTGAGTTGGGATGAGCTCATTAGAGTCATTATGTGTCCTTTCTGCTGTTGAAAGCTACACAAGTGTGTGTTTATATGTATAGCGAGACTCCATCTCACCCTGAATGGTTTCTGCCCGTCTCTAGCTACCTTCCTAATTAGGAACAGGCCAGCAGCCCCTTTGCAAATCAGAATATGGGGTTTTCTCATGACATCACCAATATGAAGATTTTGTCTCGGGAAACCTATCGGCGGTAAAATGTGGACATTAATGACTGGTAAAGGAAACGCATGGGAGATTTAAGGTGAATAAAAGCTGTTTGCCAACCACCAATAAAATACACAAGAAAAAGGTTTTGAAGACCTACACGGCTTCTTCATTGTGTCATTGTGCAGCAAACGTTCAAGGTGCCTGAGAGGGCCACATAGTTTGAGCGGCTGACCCTCTGGAGAGCCAGCCATTATCACTACCATCACTCCCAAAGTCATTCCCACCATTACTACAGTTATAAATGTCAATATTCCTAACATTATTTTCATCATTCCTAGGGCTGTAGCTCAGTGGGTAGAGCGGCCGTCTCCCAATGGGAAGGTAGCCAGTTCGAGTCCCAGAAAAATCTACATGTCGTAGGGTCCTTGAGCAAGACCGTGAACCCAATCTGTTCTCGGCGCTCAAAAATGGGCAGTCCACTGCTCCTTCAGGGATGGGTCGAATGAAGAAAAAATAATTTCATTATGTTTTACTGTGTATGGCTCTCTGTGATTAATAAAGGATAGATTATTATTGATATCCAACATTATTCCAATAATTCCTACCATCACAACTACAATTATCACTATCAATATTCCCGACATCATTCCTACCATTACTACTACTCTCATTCTTACTAGTATTACCATGATTCCTGTCATTATTCACATTACTAATGCCATTACCACTAACATTATCCCTACCATTACCACCACCACAACTACTATCACTACGGTTAGTAGTATTCATGAGGAGTGGGAGTGGCAGGCAGAAATCATCAAAAACAACAAAGGCCGTATAGTACGGACATGTGGGATGTGACATGACGTACATCTGAGTGTTGTCCATGGCTCTGCTCTATATGTGGCCTGGAAACACATCGTTTAGGAGAGAGCTGTATGGACTGGGGGAAGAGGATCCTTTATTTTTAGCATTGCTGCCCTGCACACTTCTCTGCAGAATGTGATTTAGAGGAGTCTCTAGCAAAAAGTTTCTACTCATATTCTCTGCCGAGATTGATTCACAGCAACACAAAACCTCTTGAGCGACACCATTTCTAAAAACAAAGCCATGTGAAACATTACCCAGCTGGAAATTCGCGACTGTTTGATAGTCCAACAAACTGCACCTGTGGAGCGCTCAATATAGTGCTACTTCCTAAAGTACAATCCCCTCACATCAAACACAGACACAATGAAAGAGCTGCAATCATGCAGACGTAAGAGGCTATTTATACACCACTTCCTTTTATTTACCCGGCTCATTGTTCAGACTACATCTGCTGAGGGCCATGGCCACAATGGCCGGTCCATATAGCTGACCACACACACCCATGCACACACCCACGAACACAAAGATGAAGGCATCAAACTGACACAAGACAGCATTCAGGAGTACCCACAGCTTTTGTTCTGGATCCCAGTGACAAATTACTAAAGTTGATACCACCTGTTACGCTCACAGTCTCCATTCAGGCACACATGCCTGCACACCCATGTGCACAGATACCCTATATTAATGCTACTGGCACGGTCGCACACTTGGCTGAGTGCAGGAGATGACAGCTCGTTAAGACCTGTTTGTTTCATGTCTGCTTTAATGAAACAGGAAGTCAGTTGAGGGCTTTAAAAAGCCTCCAAACAGCTCATAACCTTCAAAGCCTGGAGGCTCCGCAGCAGACCACATGCCCACAGTCACATATCTAAAACGGCAAATGAAATGATGCATAAATCTTGTCAGTTGTACTCAGCCCCCGCTCTGAAAACACCCACACAGACAAGCAATTACAAACACTGTCCTCTCACCCTACCCCTCTACATGGAAAGGAAATACTAAAAATGGCCTCTGCAAGGTAAACATTTCGGATCATTATTGTCTCTGCTCTCAAGCAGAAAACCTCAGGGGGGGCCGCGGTGGGACAGGAAACCAGTATGGTTCAATTTTCAAACCACAAACCTAACCATCCCAGTGCAGGTATACGTAAATCAGCTCCAGGTACACAGTTTGATGTAAAGGCCTGCGATTTAAATCTTCTTCACACCGTCTACATGTTTCCTTCTTAAAACTGACGAAACCTATTGACTGTCTACCTCTTTTCCATCAAAGTGAAACACGTGCTGCTTCCAGGCTGGTGTTGGAGCCAGATAAATGTGAATCTTCTAAGAAACGGTTTGGTTCATGGGCACTAGAGCTACAACCTAATGTCACAGAGGCACTAGAGTCACAACATTACATCAAAGTGTCTAGAGCAAAATCATTATGCAGCAGAGGGACTAGAGCGACGTTATTATATAGCAAAGCATCTAATTCATTATCATTATATCACTGTGTCCAGAGCGACATCCTTATACCGCGGCGTCTAGAGCGACATTATTATATCAGTGTCTAGAAAGACGCCATTAAGTGGAATAGACACTAGAGCGTACCATTACACTGCAAAGTCTCTAGAGCGATTCATTACGAGGCAGCAGGGATAGAGCTCCATCATTAAACCCCATAGGCACTAGAGCCACAGCATTATATTGCAAACTCTCGAGGACGATGTTATTATGTAACTGAGGCACAACTTCGATGTGATTATACTGCAGAGGAGTTAGAGACATGACATTAGATTGCAAAGTTTCTAGAGCGTCTCGTCACATGGGAGAGGGACATGGGCAACGTCATGACACAGCAAAAGCTCTAGAGTCACAGCACTGACACTGCAAAAGCACTAGCGTGATTACGTTACATCAGGTCAGAGGCACTAAGGTGATGCCATTATGTTGTAGAGCAGACATGTTGAACTCAAGGCCCTGGGCCACATCCAGAATGTACTGCAAAAGCCGGTGCATCAATGAAGAGCGCCAGCACAAGATCTCCTTCCCGTTTCTCTGTAGTCAGATATCAGCGTTTATCTCGTCACTCTAATAAACTTAAAGCTCATCCTAAGAGGAGATGTTACGGAGCCCGGCAGGGGAAATGGATGAGAAAACATTTTTAAAACATTAAATAATAAACTTATTATTTTTTTGCTCTCTGTAGATAATTATATGAATAGTTTGGTCTAGATCTGCTCTTTCTGGAAAGCACTTTGAGACAACTGTTGTTGTGAATTGTTGTCAAATGGTAGAAATGAACTTTGAGATGAATCAGCAACATGGAGGAGAATCATGTTTATTTTAATGTACATGTGCATATCCTCAATAAAAATACACTCGCTCTCAAGTGCACCCCGAGGCTCTTCCTACCTCCGCTAGAACTTTACTCATGTTGATTGGTGGTTAGAGGATAAACACACTTCCTTCATGTTTTCATGGGGGGTGCTGGACTTTAGACTCTGATCCTGATTCTCTGCTCCCTCCACATATTTTCGCCTCCGTACAGGAAACAGTCCTTTGTCGACTCCTAAAATAAATGTTGTTTGTTTTCTGTTCGGTGCTGGGGATTTTTTGGCTCATTTGAAAACACCATGACAAATCTGTGACTCAAGTGACATGAGATCCCTGTTTTTCCAAGAAACCTTAAAAGTAATGGTTGTAGCTAATATCAACAGAAAATGTAAAACAAACCCATTACTTCACCTGAGATGGTTAATGAATTGTTTTACCCATACATTCAAAATATTTTTTCATTCAACAAAACAACAATCTGACAATCAAACTGACTTATTATTTCAATACTTGCATAGAATTACAGAAAATGTGACATATCTATAATGTCAGGACAGAAATTCTATATAAACAAGCCCCCTATAATACTCAGTCAGTACCTGCTCAAACACGATGCCCACTGAAATTCATCAAAATAGTGTATTAGCAATCTCAAGAACATCTGGAGATTATAGAGGCTTGTTTTAAAACATAAAAAAACAGGCAAACTAAACAGATGGGTTTGAGCAAGCTATACGGAGCCTGTATGTCTCAAGTCTACAAGGCCCAGGATCTCGGTTTGATTGGAAAATATATTTATAACTTTATTGTCACCACGGAGGAGTTCAAATCTTTCAACAGTTCAGCAGCATGAGATATATGTGAATTAGTTTAATATAAATTGCCCATTAATGTAGTTGATATTGATCCTGGATTTGTGGGTTGGCTCTAGCTTAAGAAGTAAGGTGGTCATTCAATTGTTGTAACGTAGGTTCAAACACCATGGTATAGGCAATCCCCTCCGATGAAACTCCTCAAACTGAATAATTTGAAGTTAAGTCAGAAAAACTGTGTTTTTCCTCGTGAGTAAAATATGAATCATTAGTGCAAAATATTAAACAAGATAGATATCCTTGAGTCGATTCAGATGCACCAAATTTGGAATAAATCTGGCTAACCTGGAATCTGGAAGTTATGTCCAGATATCTCTGTTTTTTGTAACAAAGCTCGACCTAATGAGCAAAGTCTGTACTATTACAGTAAATATGATATATTGGAGATGGATCTCAGAGTCGATTGATATGCACCAAACATGGACAAAATCTGACCAACGTTGTTGAAATCATTATTAACGGTGTTGGGAGAAAATGCTCCCCCTAGTGTTGGAAAGGTCTATATGGGAGTTAATTTGAAAATGATCAATGAATCAATGAAATAGGTTATGAATTATCGCGTTAACACAAAGAATCTTTGGAGGCGGATGCGACGGCCGTAGAGGCGGCGTTGACAATTACATAATATCCACAACTTTTCAAAGATATAACATTTTTTATTGCAGTATGAGTATGAATAGTGTCTTATGTAAATCAGAATAAGATCTTGCGCTTCTGTAGATTTGGATTTTGCCGTCAGAACTCGTCAGAAAAGTCTGCAACAGAGTTTTGATGTGATGCGCCATAAAATTAAAAATCTTTCCACTTAGTTGGGCAGAGAGTAGAAAATTACAGAATTTTTATTTTATGTGAACGGTTTCTTTAAGCAATGATTAAAAACTTACTTGGAAACACTTTGAGGATAATTTAGAAAGCACATGTCCAGCCGCCTCTCTTAATCCTCGGCTTATCCGGCCATCCATATACGTACACCCCAGTGTATGGAGGGAGTCGGACCCCTTTCCCAGCCCACGAGGGGGTTTCCCTGCCAAACGCTGCACAACAATTAAACAAAGCCATCACACTGGTGCGAATGGGGGAGGTGTATGAGCATGCAGGGGTGCAGGGTGGGGTAGATGGAAAGTGAGAGGAACAGCTGCTGAGTAGGAGAGTTGGATGGAGCACGGGAGACGAAAAAAAAAGCAGGAGGAAAGAGGGGGGAGTTTCTCTCTTTTCTCTTTGAGTGAAATAAATTACTTTTATGTTTGCAGCCTGTTCAGGCTCTCCCATCATTAGGGTGAGAACCCCCTCCATTTGCTCTCTTTAGGCATACATGAACTGACAAGCGCATAATGAAACAGCTTATAGCTTAACTGTTCTCTCCACCGTAGTGGTTCAGTAGGGAAAGTGTAGCTAAAACCACCCAGGCTTGCTGGCATCCTTAAATGTGCACATACACAGTCAGACAGGGTCCAGAGTCTGCCGTCACTCTGTCTCTGTGGAATTCACCTTATTAGAGTCTGTGTGTCACTTCATGGCTAAACTTACAGAGCGCCGACAGATCTGCTAAACACAGGGATGGAGATGAAACCTACGCAGGAGCTCAAGTGCTGGAGGCGGCCCAGCTGCATGTGAGCAGGAGAAGGATCAACAGGTCAGACCTAAACACCTGGTTTATACCAACGTTTCAAGTCCGTCAGTGGACCTTTTGACCACAAATGGCAATATGGGGGTATGTTTTGATGAGTGGGTCCCTGTTTGGTTTGCATCTCCACAAGTAGACCAGTGACAGAACATAAAGTAGATGGTTTCCCAAATGGTTTCCCATTTTTTCGATGGTCAAAACTTGTTGGCGGTAATACCAACAAAGAAAAGCAGCAGCAAAAGTTACTCGTAGCGAGCGAACACGGTTACAAAAAAGATCGACTCAAACCCATAAAAGCTAGAATGACACCAAGTAGATTACATACTTCCACCAATGCCATGACTGGTCCGTTCAGCCCCAACCCTCTGGTGGAAATTCTGTTCAACAATTTTTGCGTAGTTAGGTAAAATGTAGAGCTAGAATGGCTCTCAGTAGAACTCATGCCTACAACAAGTCCCAAACAATCTGCCCCTTTATCTGGATCTGTGCTAAAAATTAATGCATCTATTTTTGCCCACATCCCATCATCTTGTAAACTTTGATGGATATCTGTTCAGTTGTTTTTGGGTTACCAACACCAACACCAACCAACCAGACAGACAGGTGTGAACATATAACCTACTTGGCAGGAAGTAAGAATTCCTCTCATTGTTACAGAGAGTGGAAACTATTCCTGAATCTGCCCTTTTTTTTAAAATGTATTACTTCTTGGAACAACCTTGCAACAAACTCAATGAAATCTGTCTTGTAGTCTCTCGTTCTTTCGGAGACCGCACGAAGAGTGGCAATGAGAAGTGACTGTACCTGCATACTTTTGTCACGACAACATACTGTGTATCCAATGTACAATTTATATAATTTCCTCATTCAAGGCCAGCAGTTGTGTATAAATGCATTGAAGGCGTACAGAGAGGTCTGGGATGATCCTCCTTTGAAACAGTTGAGTCAAAGCATGTGTGCAGTTCACAAATTGAAGTCAGCTAGAAGAAGCTAGAAGCTAACTTACAGAAGAAAAAACTGTCTTCAAGAAATGTCTTCAAATTAAGGAGACAGAGTGAGGTTCAGGAGCTTGAGATGTTGCACCAGGTGATGTTGCTCTGCACCGAGTTACGCCTCTTGTCTATGAAACCTTGGGTTCGCCATTAAAAAAAAAAAATCCAACAAGCAACCACCATTAAAAAAAAGCATCACGAGGACAACGTGAAACACCTTAGTCAAGTAGCTCCTGCTTTCTATGCTTGTAACACATTTTTTTTAGGTTTATTTCACATGATGGTGTACATACCTCCTTCAAGTCTAACTTTAAAAGACCCGCCTCTGCTTTTGCACCCAACTGTGTAGTCTATCTTCACGTGTTTCTCAAAGTCATTATCTTCACCACTCCCTCCCAAGGTTTTTTCTACTTAGGTTTTCGGTCATTTATCTTTGAGTGTGTTTGTAAAGATAAACCACAAATTCATTTATTGCTCTTCAAGTCATAAAGAAGAGCTGTAAAGTGCTGCTGGGGGAGCATCAAAGCTGAAGTTCTTTACCCTTCACGTCGGTACACACACGTTGGTGCTCCAGGGCAACTCTCAATAACAGCATACCTCACAAACGTCATTTTATTGCTTTGGATATTAACAAGTAATACAACAATATATCTCATTCCACTGAACCAATATGTTTTCAGGCCTGTTGTTGGTTACCTGATGGCTTCTAGGAAACCAGGCGATGTACTACAAGTATACAAGGTAGGGGGTAAAACAGCAAGTAATACTTCATACACTCCTCCAAAATGGACAGTCGGTCTGACCTGCAGGTCACAGCCTTGATGTTTGAGTTTGTCCAACCCTTTGGTGTCTTCCAAATACAGCTGCTCCCTCCACTCAGCCTGCTGCTATAAACCACCAGTCAGCAAATAACAACGCACTTGAAGCTGGAATCCCACAATAAACTTCATCTCAGTTATTCTGGGTCTTACAAGACAAGCGATTTACTCTATTTCAACACATAGGCTAAAAAAAATGGTTTAATTACCATTTGCCAACTTCCTCACCACATATTTGTATTTTAGTTTAAGTTTAACAGGCCGCCTCACCCACTGGTCCCCTCCTCCTCCTCCTCCTCTCTGGAGTGCGCCTATTTTGCTCTGCCTGTACATTAAAATGAATGGAGGCCAGAAATAGAGCAGTGCATTTGGGGGGGACTGTAGACATAACAAAATCAGGGAGGAAAGAAGCCAGTCCAGTATGTGGGGCCTTGGGGACTACAGTAGGGGGATGGAGGGAGGGAGACATTGAGGCCAACAATGGCAGACATTCACTTTCTGGTTCAACCTGGAGGTTTCCGTTGGCCTCATTATTTATATAACACAACTCAGATCCAATTCTGGTAATCAAATGGTTTAAAAGGAGCGGCCAATGTGAACAGAATAGTAGCACCGTAAAAAAGGGATGGATGACAAGTTGCCTGGACTCGTGTCGGTGTGGAAACGGCCTATTCTGACCCGTTACTGACACCCATCTTGAGTGACCCCATCACTATTGGACATTACAAGTTGCATTTTAGATCTGGTTAAAGTCTGATGTATTCTGAGCAATATGTGACAACGCTCATTATTAAATGAATATAGTGGAGCAGAAAAGGAGTTCTGTGTTAGTAGCCCGGTTATAGCAAAACTGTTGCACCATTATTCCTCTCCGCCACTTTAGGGATCTAAAATAATATTTGTAGATCCCTAAATTGGGGATCTTTGTTTGTACGTCTCTTTGACAGCGATATGAGGTAGAAACAGCGCAGAGTCAGAGATGTATAAGGGTATAGATGTAGCTTTCCATCAATATCCTTGATGTCGCACAAGTATTTGTGCACATTTCAGATGTTTTCCTTTGATTTTTGTCACTTCCTGAGTCTTTGCCTTGTTCTTGGAGGAATTTTGGAAGGTGGTCCTGTTTCATAAAGGTTCACTGTTGTTCCAGGTCTTCTCAATTCTTAGATAATGTCTCATACTGTGGATCTGTGGAACCTTTCCAATTTATTATGAATTTTTTTCTGATTTTGGCATGGTGTGCTACTGGTGACTTGCTTCAGTAGATGGTCTGTTGAAGGGATAATGTGTTTGAACAGGGCTGGTAGTGAACATGTTTGGGTGGGTCTAGTCCAGGTGGAACCAGAGATTAATATGGTTTGGACGTTTGGGGATTTAGTTTTTAAGACTGTGAATACGTTTCTATACTGATGATTTTATCTTATTCCTTAGGACTATCATTTAGAATTTGTATTTTGTTTACAGTGGTTGTTTTATGCTAAAAAAAGATTTCACAACACTGTAAGCAGTCATGTTACTCTTTACATTTGTGTCATACTAAGACTGCTCAGAAAGAAAATGACTGAAAGTGAGAAGCATTTAAAACTAGATCTATAAGTGATCTACTAAAGCCAACAGTATTGAACGTTCTTGTTATTTCTTTGCAAATGGCAACAAGTCCTCCAAGATTTGAAAGCATAATCCATCTTCATCATTGCTGTAGTTTCATCCTCAATCATCAGCATTTAATCTGACTTATTTCTACCTGATGACATCTCGGGTTTGAGGTGACCCGACCCACATGACACGAAAACATGGACAATATTCATATAATGCAAAGAGAGTATATGACATTTTAAGACATTAAAAAGATAAAGCTGAGGAAAAAACTCCATTGGTTATCAGATGGACTAAAACAACGAATCATTTGAAACTAAATCCAACTCAGGGTGGGTCATTGTTCCTCATCTCCTCACTGCTTAACATTCACTGCAGATCCTCACTGCCACATCATGGCTGAGGGCAGATTTAAATAACACTGGAGGAATTTATTCTTCTCTCCACATGATTTCCGGCTGCAGAGTTCCCCATCATGATAAACTTAGCAAGAGATCTGCATGACTGGCATAAAAAAGGCGCTAGTTGTCATGGGATGTTCTCTGGTCATGGTGAGCTGGTGACCCACCCCTGACCCATCTTGGCATTCTCCCTCTTCTTGACCCCCCCTCCCCAGTAGGAAACATCCAATGGACTGTTACAGGACACTTACACTGATCGACATGATGAAGTGAAAACAAAAAGTATGAGTTGTTTTTCAATGTAGAGCCTGGAAAAAGGAGTAAAGGAAAAGCTACTGGATTCTAATGACATTAAAAAGAGATAAAAATCTATTAAACCTGTTGTAAATAACTGACATAAAATGTTTTTCCAACAATTCAACACTGCAAAAGTCACAGTGTTTGTTTTACCTTCGCCAAGAAGGCAACGATTTCACTGGTGGTTCGAGGCGCGACGATCAGCACCATTCCTCGAAAGGTTAGCAATAAAATTTCTAATTTCAAAAAATGTTTTATTTGTCTTGTGGTCACTTTTTTTTTTTTTTGTAGTGTTAAAGACATTTCAGCAATAAAATTATTAAAAAATGTCAAAATTGCTTCATAATTTTCTTACGGTGAAATACAACCAATTTCGATAAATGGGTACAGAATATCGTCTGAAATCAGTCACAGCCCCCTGAATCTAATCAAATCGTGGCAGACCTTGTGATATCAGCAAATATCGTATCGGCGTCCAACCTAAAAGATGGTTACTGCATTCTTTTCGCCCATTTACCAAGGTCGGACCTCCCTTACGTAATGCAGGGCTGTCCAAACCGATAGCAACAACGAGCTAAGTAACAAATGAAATCACGAAACAGACTAAATCCACAAGAAAACCTCGCTGTAGCAGCAGAGAAAGAGATTAATCCAACTAAACTGAGCCTCTACTGAAATAAGATTCACATTGTGAGGTGTGGAGGACTTTTGGATTCAGGGAAGATGGTGAAAGTCAAAAAGAAAGCACAGTAGCAGCAGCGCAATGCTTTTAATACCATAAATGTATACAATCAGCTTAATCTGCGATACAAAATATGAAGGCCCATAGTCTCACGAGAAAAAAAACAAGTTCAATTTTCGATGTCACCGGTTGGTGGGTTTGTTGGCTACCATCAGGAGTCCTTGAAAAGCTATGAATCAAATTTCGTAAAAATGATAGGTCCTTAGTCAAACGTCCTTATTAGTTTTAATCACATTTAGTCACATTACCCCGTTTTTTAATATTAGCTGACTAAAAGTAATTATAGTCTCATTTTAGTCAAAGAAAACTTTCAGTTTTTTAGTTATTAAGATGGGAAGTGTTTCTAACTTTATTATTTTCCGAGACTTCAGGTTATTAACAATTCAATCATTCTGGTTGAGACTAAACCAATTGTTTTGGACATTAGAAGTCTCCTTTCAACTATTCTCAACATATTTATCTGATCATTTCTGATAAAAAAAACATTGAAAGATTGAGAGTGCAGCTTTGCAAGAAGCTGTCTGATGATGCCAATTCAAGCAATCCATCCAGACAAGGAGAATGTTCTGATGTTATATTTAAATTGAACCACGCCACCGCCTCCTCGCCACATTTTAGGTTTGACTATAGGCTGAGATGTTTCCAGCACAAAAAGCCTCTAATCAATGTCTCTACCAGATAAAACTCTGAGGTCCAGCTATCCGGAGGGAAACTTCAGAGGGAACCAGTTACTAGATGGTTTATGCAAGTCTTTCATGCCCTCACACTCTTCCCTCCTAGGTGGAGGGGGGGTTGCTGTGCCCAACCCTGAGGGGCCACAATCCCACCTCAGCCGGCACGGCACAGGAAATGAAACTGCACACTGAAAATATCTACCAAGTGTGTGAACTGACTTGGACTCCCATATATAGCTACTACTATGAGGATTCTTTTCACGCTATCTGGAATTCACCTTTCCGAGACGCCGTATTTCCGTCTCACCCTGTCCCCGACCTATGACCTACTAACCTTTAGTATACATGCTCACGACCTGCAGGGAGCTGAGAAAGGCAAGTGCACGGGCAAATACGTTTCAAAACTCTCGCATACAACCAGCAAACCTTTATCAACACTGATTTACTCAGAAGCAGGGAAACACAATCCAAGTTATAATGTATGATAACGGTTAAAAAAACAAAACATTCCTTTTTAATATTTATGTACCATCTTCATTGGTGCAACATCTCAACTCTGGACTTCTAATAATAATAATAATAATTAGAATTAGAAAAATTAGAATAATTCTAATAATATCGCCCTAGTGGAAGGTTTTCCATCTGGTTTACACTAAAGTTTTACAACATGAAATACCTAAAACTCTGTGAGCACCATTTGTAAAATAATTATAATAATTACATGCCTGAAAAAGTCAGGGATATCATGGAATTATCATGGCTGTCGCCTCCACCTCCCCCCCCTCAGATCCTTCGTGTTAACGCCATAACTCAAAGACGCTTTCATGGATCATTTTCAAATGTTATAATCAGATAGACCTTAGTGCAAGGAAGAGCTGGAGCGGTTTTGGGATTGCTTGTATATTTGTGACACTGGGAGGGTTCTTGGGCCGGAGAAGACCCTGTTTAATCTTGTTCTGGATCCATGATTTTTTTCCCCCACTTGTGTAACATTGTAAGAAACTTAAAGCTATTTGTATTTATTACGTAAATGTCTTGAATTTGGATACAAAATAGAGAAAAATAAAGCGCAATACATGGGTTTAATTGAATTAAAAGGGACAGTTGGACCTTGCTAGTAGTATGCACTCTACTAAGTGTCTATCACGTACACATGTGAAGCAGTATTCTCAAACACCTGTTGATGTGTAAAAACAGTGGCGTTCCTCAAGGGCAGAACCTTGAAAGCGATGCCGACAGGTGCCGGCAGGATTTTTGCTGATGTAATGTAAACTCTGTGGTTTGCTAGGCCTAATTTGAACTCCTGCCTGGCCTATGCATAAGTTAATTAGATGTTGATGAAATGAGGTAGAGCTCACCTGTGATGGCAGTGAAGCACCTGGACAGCCTTAAAGTATCCTGTAATGTCCTGATCCTTGGACTCGAAAGTAAGACCAACTAGATTGACATTTTCTCCTATGAGTTCCCCTGTTGTCATGGTTGGGATGTCAGCAGGACTACTTAAAAAAAAAACAAGTCTACTTATTCAATTCAGAGTCAATTCTGAATGAAATCTGCATGTATTTATATCCCCCAAAAGTTGGGTTCATTAGGCAATCGTCATCACCCCTGTCATTGCAAATCCTCTATGTTAGCGTGATACCTTTGTGCGGGGTGGAATTGGACTTATTTTGGGAAAGATCAGTTGTATATTTCTGACAGTAGGGGGAGCTTTAGATTTTTTGGGCCATAATTTTGCAACTGTTGTTCCAATGTAGTCCAAATTTGGTGCATATGAATCGAGTGGAGGAGGTCTTCCTTGTTCATGTTTGGTTTTTGATTTTACTTTTCATATTTTACTCACTAAGGGGATTTTTTTTAGTTTTTTTTTTATTACAAAAAACACTTTTCCGGACATAGCTTTCTGATTGTTAGTCCAAATTTGGTGCATTCGAGTCGACTCGGTGAGATTTATCTTCTTTGTATCATCTTTTACCCTCATTGCTCATATTTTATTAAATAGGGGGAACCTTTTTTTTTCTTTCTTTTTTAAAAAAAAAAAAGCCGTTCTCCAGACGTAATTGAAAAAACATTTCTTTGGTCATTTTCAAACTTAAACCCCAATAGACCTTGGAGGGAGAAAGAGTCGACCAGAGTGGAGAATAAGGAATTCAATCGGGGATATTGCTTGTACTGCACAGGGGATTGGGGACTTTTCGGGGATATACCCTTGCTGTTTGGGATGACCGCATAGGTTTACTTATGCTGATAAGATGAATCTTTGGGATGTTCTTTAAACTAAAGTCACAGTGGGGCGAATATAATGATTGGAACTCTCATCTTTTCATAAGGCCTGTAAAAGAAATTTCATTCATAGATAGCAAACTATGATGTGCCAAAACTAAAAAAGAGAAACTGGAAGAATGTGGAGGAACGCCAGAACAATGTGATGATATAAACATTAAAAGATTCTGATGCTGTGTATACACGTAACAGTTATTAACAGCGCCTGGCCTTTGGGAACTGCAATTTATACAAAAATAAATCTTTGCAGAGCACCACTCAAACTATTTAATCTTATTAGGTGTAACTGGACAATCTCGTTAATCCTGGTCTGAAAAGCAGATTTTGAATCAGGCGGGTATTAAAACTACTCCCCAAGTATGCATTAAATATTTTTGTTAGGTTACATTTATTTATTTATTTTTTTAAAGAGAGCCAGACAAACTTTCTCTCGCCGCGTCACAAACCCTGCAATTAGGTGAACATGTTTTTACAGCAGATTGTTAAGTGGCGGTTAGCGACATAGAAAGACATTGAGAACACACAGGTGTGTAGATTCCAGTAATGTCCACAGGAATTCCTCTCCCGACTGAAGAAATAGAGACGGCGTGTGATCAGATGCACAGGTCCGGAAGTGACAAATGCACAAATACGCACCCACACATGCTCCATTTCACATGAGAAGTAGGTGCATGAAGTGTGAGGACTAGCAGGCATGTGTCAGATCAACGGGTTTCATATGGGTGCCTCTGACGGCTCAGGTCAACTCTGCTGCCCTCCCAGTAATCCAAGTCCCCCGACTCATGGAAGCCATTTTCACTGAGACAAAGCAGACGCACAGCGAAAAACCTGGAATGACCCGAGTAATTCTCACGCCGAGGCTGAATATTAGGTTAAACTTAGAAGCAAACATTTATCCACACCATCAGTGTGTTTTTCAGTATAGAAACAAAAGCTCCATTAGAACCGCCTTTATAAAGCTGGTCGCCTTCACGCCGACACTTTGCTCTGTCTGTGCGACATTTGTTATTTGTGATTTGTCTGCTACTTTCATGTAAATCTCTTAAAATGACTATCGCAAGTGATGAAAAATTTATTTTAGAAAAGTGAAAGTTACAATGTTGTATCATCCAAACCCAGCTGGCGGCGGATGAGCGGTGGAGTACGCATTTGACGAGTCATCAGAAAGCCAACACATATGAGACAAACAACCACATACCCTCTGAGCTGAGGACAAGATCAACTACCATCTACCAGTGAAGGTCAACATGCATTCACATGTTAATTGTCACAAAGCACTGCCTCAGACCAGACTCCTGCGTCACTCTTCTCTACATACCTCTTTAGATGGTATGTAGAAAACAGCAGAACAGTAGAGAACAGTAGAGTTTTGTTCATTTTAAGCAAATAATACTGTATTGTCACCAAACACAATAAATGTTTGCGTCGCTGAATTTGGGACCAAGTTATGCTAAAAATATGACAGCGTTCAATGTAAACAGCATTAGAGAGGGGTTTTCATCGCAAGACCCTTCAATCATCAGGAAACCAAGTTTTTTGATAAGCAATGAAACTACAGATGCAACGATACCAACTTTGGCCAGACAAAGTATCGGGACTGATATTTGAGTACTCTCTAATACAGGTATTTAATGATGTCACCGTTCAGGTTCAAAAGTGTTTCATGCCATCAGACGTAAGCAGGAGTCTGAAACGCTGTGCAACAAGAGGAGACGTGTAGCTTTGGTGGTCCAGTGTGACCTCTATTCCACCTTAGTAGATTTCTTACCGAACGCTGAGGTTCTATAAACCAGTCCCGCGCTGCTCACGCCCTTTTAAACGTGACTGTCAACACTCAACTTCCGCCTCCTTCTGTCTCAGGATATTCTCGCCAAGTTCTTTTGATAATTCTGTTTGCGTTACTCTGCACAGACCAGGTCAGGGTTGCTAATGTGGGTCATTTGTATTTAGCCCTAACGTAAGATACAAATGTGCACTTCTGCACCACAAGCAGAAATTACACAGAGTCCAAAAACAATGATTTAGAAACAGAGGCAGCCTGTCTCATGGCCAGAAATATCCCTGTGCAGCACTCAGCAGGTCTCTGTACGTCCATCTGCTGCTCCGGTCTGGAGCACCAGAGACACAGGAAACACAAACAAACATACACACCCAAGTATAACGTGAAACACATGGTGATATCCATCTGCCTTTTGTCTTCTAAAACAGGAAACCGTCACATAGCGACATTTAAAAACAAATAGATCCATTAGAACTGACCCAAATCAAGAACAGAACGATGCAAAATCACTTTGACCTCCGACACTTCTTCTACAGCTAATTTCACTGTTCCAACCTGAAGTCACTTAAATCCAACTTCTTCCTCAATGCGAAACATCAGATTTTTTCAGCGTCGCGTTCACTATGGAATCTGACATCGGATACACATCAGATTTTTGGACATGTGATATGAACAATCAGTCAGGAAATGATTTGGTTTGTTGAGCCGAGCTCTGTCAAGATCAGTCAGTGCGCTTTCGGAGGACAGATAAGTTCACATTGGAGCAAGATACAGGTCACTGTAATCAGGAACCTGCAAGATAACCACATCTAATCTGAGCTAATAAAAATCTGATTTGAATGATGTGGAAGCCTAGCTGCACCTCATGTGGCGGCTTTGCTTGTATAAGGTAACTCCAAGATCTGGGGCATTTTTTGCGTCTCCACTCATGTCATTCAAAGGGAAAATGACAGGCGTTTATTCACCAACAGCGATAAACTGACATCTTATCCATGAGGGGTTTCAGTTGGAAGTTGTTTTTTTTAAAAACAGCGGTGCTATTGTGAGTCTCTTTCCACTAAACAACATCATCTCAGAGCAAACTTTATGCCATGCACTGTGCAGGGATTTCAAGGAGGACGATCTGCCCTGGATACATACATGAAGAGGCTAAATTTAAAACGGCATGCCCTGCTTGTTAGAGCAGCTCACTTCCTTTTCCTGCATGACAAGCAGGAAAGCTCATTCAGCTGTGCAGCTGAAGCCGAGGGTTTGTGATTTCAGCAAAGTGAGGTGATGATAGACGGAATGTGGCGGCCTTCAAGGACGGCACCTGATTTTAGCTCGTATAACGTGCAACATGGAGTCAACTTTGCTTCTGTGACCTATAAACCCAAAAACACTCACTGGCCACTTTATTATTAGGAACATCTGTAGGATGTAGAGCAGACTATGACACCTCTAACATGAATTCGGCTCACAGTCATCACTGGTCTGAGTTCTATGCCCCAAAATCCTCGATAGCTAAAGTTGCCAAAGTGTTGAACAGACAAGCTGGATCAATCCAAAATGTTTTACGTCATATAAACTAAAAGGGAACTCAGTGGAGCGCAGTCCTCAATCAAAGACCAACCATACTTTCCAATTAAAGTGAACCCCTAGTTCCAGGGTACAAGCATCTAAAATGAGCCTCCTCTGTAGGAAGGGTTGCACCGTTTGCAATTTTCAAGTCTGACCGGTCGATTCCGATTTTGGCCCATTAAGATTCTTTTTACATCATAATGAGTAGTGAATTTTAAGTGCTGTCATTTTGAAGGATTAGAGTGGAAGTAAAACCGGTCGGCATTGTGCATGTATTCTGACCTGTTGAAATTAATGTACACTCCACGATCCAAGTGGTGGCATTTCTTAGACCAATTGTATAACATTTCAAAGTGAAAATAAAACTTTGTAAGCCTAGTTCAAACCATTATATGTCATAAGTCGACCTTGTTCAGGGTCTTCATAGCTCGCGGCTGGCTCTGTGCTGTCGCTAGCTTAGCCGCTCTGCCATTTAAACTTCATGACACTTGCTATGTTCCTCAGGTTGTTTACAATTGCAGTGTTGATTAAGTTCAGTGTGCCGAAGGTTTTTGGTTTACTTGCGAGATGTTTGGAGCTCATGCTTGGTGTGCACGTACGCCAGCACCCCATAGGCCTCAAGTGAGGCTGCTCAGCCGATTGCTGATTTCATCAACCTAGGCTTCCCGGCACCTTTATTTGTAGGGTGGCTGGCTCCTCACCTCCGAGATAAGTTGTGAAGCTTACACATTTGAGGGAATTCGGTGATGAGGCTCTGCTCCTTCGCGTTGTAGGGAGCCGGTTGAGGTGGTTCGAGCATCTGATTAGGATGCCCCCACGACGCCTCACTCTGGAGGTTTTTCAGGCACGTCCAACTGGGAGGAAACCCCGGGGTTGACTCAGAACTCGCTGGAGAGATCTCATACATCATCTGGCCTGAGAGCGCCTCGGGATCCGACCGATTACGGTCCAAACATGGGACGACTGGAGAATGTTGACGCTGACGGACTATCAGGTAAACTGAAAAAACAAAATTGATTCTCATTTACTCAAAGTTTGTAATAATTTTGTAAGTGTAGTGTAAGTGTAAGTGTGAACGCACCACTGAAGATGTTTTAACCATACATGAAGTGGGTCTGTGCCTTCACCTTCTTCCCGAGAATGCATTTTTGCACCTCTACAAAAGAACCATGACATTTTCCACTTCAAAACTTTGAATTTTCAGACCCCTAAATGCCATTTCTATTGGAGGAACGGTCAAACAGCAACAAAAGGTTACCATTCTATACAAAAATGCTCTGTCCCATTCACCTTTGCTCCCCCTCTCTCTTGTCAACTCCTTCACGGATCAGCTCCTATAAGTGACCTAGCAGGGAGCACAACCAGCAGCAGGTGAAAGATCATGACCCCCCCAAAGACACAAAGACTCTGTGCCCTCCTCCTCCAGCTCCAGCCTCAAGCAGAGATTAGGTTAGGAAACCAGAAGGATATCTCATCTCGACGCCATCCGGAGGATTGGAAAGCTTTGACAAAACGTAGGAATTGGATATTAAAACTGTCACAACAACTCCAGCTGAGGAGCTGAAACAAAAGAGGAAATCTATCATTCAATTCTCATTGTGACCAGCCAACTAGTTTTTCCAACAGCATCAGTCTCATAAAAAGTACTCTAATTATTCCAGTCATCACATGATGCCATACATCCTTCTATGGAAGCACAGTTGGGTGTCTCTCTGCGTTTGAACTCCACATGCCATCTAGAAACGCTTCAGGCAACACCGAGATAAAAGTGCTAGATCACTCTGGACATCAGGATGCCGGGTAGACCATCGCTACACACCAGCGCCTTACGCACACCACCTGGGCCTCGGCATAAACAGAGCAGGTTGTTGAGTGATTTAAGATCGTCTTCAAGAGAAACGTGATATAGCACAGGACCAAAGATTTCCTGTGGAGCCCTGCATCTGAAAGAGCCCCAGTAAAAACATCAGAGAGAGACAGCTGCATGTCATCATAAACGTGACCAGACGTCACAGGGACAGCTTGGTCTCCGTGAGACGGACTACAGCATCACTGAAGATGTTCTTTTTAGAAAACCTTACACATCCGTCAACTCAGACTATCCATAGAAATGATATCCAAATTACTAGAGGTGCACGGATTGCACTTTTCTTGAAAGTTTAAAACCATGACTGACAGCATCTAAGACACTTTTGTCACTTTTCTGTGACAGGAAATAAAGAAAAAAAATACCGCTGACCGTTCTCCGCAAATTTAATGTGAAACTACTTCCAGTAGAACTCCTCAAGCCATTCATCGGCACAAAATTTGGACTAAAATGGAAGAACAGTGAGGAAGATAAGTTCAAATAATAGTGGGTTTTTTGGTTTTTTGGTTGAAAAAGGTCCCCATTGTTAGTAAATTATGAACTATTCAACTTAAATATGATTAAAAAAAGAAGATACATTTACTTGAGTCAATTCATGTGCACCAAATTTGTACTAAATTGGACCAATGGTTGAGAAATTATGGCCCAAATCTTTTGGAGATAAAGCTCCCCCTGGTGTTGAAAAATATACGGGATACCTTTCCCGCCAAGGTCTATGTGGTTGTAAAATCTGAAAATGATCCATCAAAAATGTTGTATATGTGTGTATATTAATGTATATAACGATTTACCACTTAATGTAATATTTACATACATTTGGCAACTTTTGTCCCTGAAGCAGTCTTGTAGCTCAACAATGGTCCGAGAATAGAACCTTGCGGTAAACCAATTTTGCAATTTTCAGGGGGAGACATTATACCACCAGTTCTGACACATTGCTCCCAGGAATCCAGATATGATCTAGAGCTTGCTGAGAGTTTCAAATGTTTAAAGCTTGTTTTAAGGCCTTTTTCAGTTCCCACAAGGTTCTTCGATGTATGAACCCAGGACCACGGTGTCATGAGGAGACAAGTGGAAGACAGTAAATCACCACTGAGGGGACATGAGAGGAAAGGGTCCTCTCAGTTCTGGGTTTAACGTTACGGTGTGGCACAGAGGGGGTGAAGGTCATCAGATCTCGCATTACGTTCTCACGAGACAGAACTAAAAGGAACACCTGTCAAAGTGTGGGGACAGAAACTGCCATCCAGTCAGGTCTTACTCTCCTGCTCAGGGACGAAACAAGCGCTCCAAATGTTTTTATTGCTCCTCCAAAACTTCCAATTCTGGAGTTGGGAAGCCTCTTTGATGTTTGAAGCTGGACGTTAGCTGCAATATCATATCCTTCACAATCATGATTCAATCTTCTCAAAGTGGCCTGGAGCGCCTAACTCCACCAATGTTATCATCACCTAAACATGAATAATCAGAAAATGGTTTGCAGGCTATGTCAAAGCAAAATCATGAAGCAACTGTCGTATCCTCAGGCCTCTTATAGAAGAAATAAGCACACCGCAAGAGGATCATCGGATATTGTATCATAGCAGGTACTGTGCAGCGTTTCAACAAAGTTTTATAAAGTCAAAAAAGCACTGAGGTAGGGCGGGGCAGTTAAACAAGATCATAAAATCGCAACGATTTGGTTGTTTTTTCAGTGGGCTGCATTAAGCTAAGCGATGCTCATTTTTGCAGGACTTTCCTGGTGTTAGATAACTTGATACAGACAACTACAAATAAAAACCCCCAGATTGAATCCAGAAGAAACCCTCACTTATGCAGGACAGAACGAGATGAATCCAACGCAAACACCAAACCTCTACAAGTTTTACACATGACCGTATGGCAAAACCACCAACTTATATTTGTGTCCAAGTCTATAGTCTTCCAGATTCCTCGATCCTTTAACTGACCGATGATTGTGACAGAATCTCTGGATCTCCTGACCAGGACTCTGAATAACTCATAATGTAACAGTGTTGTGTATTCATACAACATGACAATGTGTTCCGTTGCTCTGTTTTCTAATCTGTTCTCACTTATTGCAAATCCAGTACCAAATGGCTTAACTCGTTCTACTTATCAGAGTCCACTGATTTATGCATAGTACTTTTTCATTTCTCATGCCAGTCTGGGGGAGTCGGGTACAGCAGGATGAAACTAAATGATGCTGGATGTGCTGGTTCCATATTCATGTTATGTCTGTAGTTCACATATTTTGTGTGTCTTGTTGAATATCTATCAGGTAGGAAAAAAATCTCTGTTCTTAGTGTCTCAGTTCCAGTTATAGTTTATAAAATGTGTTAAATATATCAATATTTCTACTTTGGTTTTACCTAACCGCTACGACCTCCAGAGTCTTCTTTATTTCTTTTTGTAAGTCATGTCAAAAGATCCTCCAGCTTTCTCCTTGTTGCCATGCACTTTCTACAGTATATTTTTATCCCCTAACCTCACCCCCTTTTGTTTCCCCCACCGGAGAGGTTAGTACTTCCTTGTTTCACTTTGAGTAATTATACATGGACATCCTTTTATTTCTGTTGGATATGTGTGTATTTTTCTTTTATGAAACATGTTTATTTATTATGTTAAGACATTTCTTTTTTAAGTCAGTAAGACGGCAACATATCGTTCTGTTCAGTCCTCGGCTAACTGAAGCTCGTGTCTCACCAGCTCTTTGCTTTTTTAATTTAATTCAGTTAGAGATGGATGGGATCATATGCTTGTGAACTGAAGGACATGTCCTTTATCTTGTCGGAGTCAATAAACGGAGAGCATTTCCAAAGAGATACCCGATCCTCAAGTTCCTCTTATGATCTGCATAAACAATGCAGAAATCTACCGGTTAAATAAGCAAATAAATCATTTAAAATTCACATGTTATCCACAATCATTCTGGAAGGGATGTCTCCTTCTATGACTTGCCACCTTCCCTATAAACAATTATGAGACTGTTTATTCTCTCCAGTCTGCAGAAGACAGCAGGAGTCTATAAAACCCATGTTGTCAATCATCTAACCCAAACCAACTTTTGTTTATTGTGATGCTGATTATTAATAATCACCTGGCTGAGGTGACTCAGTGTGAAAGTCCCGTTTAATACTCTAAAACTTCACAGCTCACCTCCTCTGCTGTCAGCCTCTTGCATAACAGCCTTTCAACACACACATCAGAGGTTTACACATTAATCTTAGGGAAGATGATGCCAGCTACGCAAGATCCACTTAAAAAAAAAGGATTACCTGTTATTGTCATCACTATTAGCTCTCTGGCAACCTGCTCCTGAGTCAATTCCTGGATTATCTTCCATCAGAATCCATCCATCAATTGTTCATGTCTCCAAATCACTGCCCTGCAGGCTGCAGGCTCCGCACACGCGCAAGTTTACCGGAGCAGCGCGCGCACCTGATCAGGGATCAACAATGATCATATTTACTCACAGATTTTCCCTGATTTGATGACGTCGTGAAGCTGCTAAATCCTGCCGCTGCTGGAGTCGTTGTTCTTTCAAAGTTCACCTGGTGTAACCTTCACCCACTCGTGTCCTGTTTGCGGATGGCCCACCCTTGATTATCTTCAGTTGCACATGTTCCTTCTGTGTTGCGTCATCATCGCACTGATGGGCGGTTCACCTGATGAGTCTACAAACCGTCTCAGAGTCACCCCCCCCCACCCCGACGTGCTGTAATTTAAAAAAATCCAAACCCAACCTATAAGTACGGGAGACCAAGTTTTTTGAAACTCTAATATCACCTGATTCAATATTTAAACCACCTGCCTAATATAGGTCCCCTTTTTTTCCGCTGTGTGTTCTGACATCTTTCTATCAGAACCACCAGGAACTTTTTCAGTACTTAAGCAGCTTTTATGTGGGATCAAACAACACAAACCTCCCTGCATGCTTTTATGAGCCTTGGGCATGCATGACCCCGGTACCAGTTCACTATTTGGTCCACTTTAGACCACTTTGCTTGGTATTAACCAGTTAAGACCAGGAAAACCCAACAAGACCTGCACTTCTGGAGATGGGCAAACCCAGTCGTCTAGCCATCACAACTTGATCCTACAGTCGGAGTCTATTAGATCCTTCTGCTCGACCATTTTTCCTGCTTCCAATTGCTAATATTCACTTGCTGTCTAATATATCCCACCTACTGGCAGGTATGACTTTGATGAGCTAATCAGTGTTATTCTGATTTCATGTGTCGATAGTTGTAATGTTATGGCTGATTGGTTTAACGTAATGTGGTATGGGGCACAGATTGTAGCACATGCTGAAATAAAACAATGCAGCATCATTTTATATCTTAATTTTAAATGTAGAATCTAAATATTGAATCAAAAATAAATATCAAATATAAAAGATAAATGATAAATCAACATTTATATAGTAAAACAAAAAATTAGCTCAGATGAAAGATGTGTTAATTTTTTAATCCTGAATAAAAAATGAAATAGATGAAATAACAAAATTCTTTATGGAGGTTGTAATGAATAAATGCATGTTTCTGATCTTGTATTATGAAAGGGAAATTATATCTTAAAAATGTGTCTATGTTTTACTATAAATCATTATTCTCATGCAGATTGCAGATGGGAAATAGTTCTTACACAACGAAAACAGGTCAAAGCCTAAAAGCTATGAGTGGAACTCCTGCTCACAAAAGTACATTTCTTAGAAATTCGACAAATCATTCAGATCAGACGATGAAAAGCAGAACCTGTTTGCCATGAAACCGGTGCTTCTGTGTCTCCATGTTGTTCCGGAATAAGCTGCCTCCTGCTTCCTGACTCGATGTTTACGGTTCTCTCCTGAGGATGGCGATGATCTTAGACCCTGAAGATCCTGACAGACAGTAGCAGCAGTTTGTTTCATGTCAGGCCTGACCTTTGACCTCTTCTAACACTCTCCGTGAAGAGGTTTATGTAACACCTTGATGTAAGCCTAAGGAGAGAAACGGACCACAGTCCCAGATGGTATCCTCGTGGACTAGGGACACCATTCCATTTTTGGTTCTTGGGGGTTTGGTCCGAGTTGTACATCTCGTCGGTGGAGGATGGTGATTTTAACTTCCCAGAGGTCAGACGACTTCAGGTCATTTATTTTGAGCTTTTGAACTATGTTAGAAATGATGTGTCCGATATTTAATCCTCTGGTTGGAATGGAGATGAGTTGAGGAGTCAAGAACAAGGATCTGAGTGAGAGATGAAGAGGGAGAGGGAGGGAGGTGACGGGAGTAAGGAGTAGAAAGAGAGAGGAGGGAGAGGCTGAGGAGTCACAATTAGCATTCAATGAGGCTGAAGGAGAATAAAAGGACACGTTGGGGTTGTTTTGACTATTGGTGAATGAAAGGGTTAAATAGATCGTATTTCCAGAACAGGAAATTCTCTCTTAGCACTCTGGAATTAGCACTCTCTCGTCTACGGAGGAGGATTGGGGCCACATATGGCTAAGTGTAGTTGTTTTTCTGACTTTATTCTCAGAATTCTGACTCAGAATTCTGACTTAATGCTGTGAATAAGAAGATCATGATATATTTTTTAATTCAGAATTTGTGCTAAAAATAAAGTCAGAATTCTGAGTAATGGTTTAATGTTTTGAGAATTTGCACTTTTACTTCCAACATTATGATATATTTCATACATTTTCAAAATAGGCTTTAGTAAATCATTTGCAACACTGTACGCTTTCCACCACCGAGACTGATTTTAACCTAAATTTAAGAGACAATGACACTGAGAAAGACGGTTCCTGGTGTCCGTTCTTGAATTCATTCTTGAATCCATTGTTACATGCATGATGGCCCAAACAAGAAGCCAGATGGAAAAACACCAAATCAGACTGAACAGACGTGAAACGTAAAAAAAAAAGGAAGTCAACCATGAAGAAAAGGAGTGATATCAGTGTTTTGTTGTGTTATACATACAGTTATGTTCATTCAAGTTGAATGTACCGGTGATTGACGGCTGAGCTCACATTGTGCCTGAGGTACACCTGTGTCTACTGTGGCCTGAGGGCCACTGTAGACACAAACAACCATTCACACCTACTGGCGGTTTAGATTCACCAGTTCAACTCTATTGCATGTTTTTCCACTGTGGCAGGAATCCAGAGAACCCGCACAAACATGGGGAGAACATACAAACTCTACTCAGAAAAGCCCCCAGGGGGATTTGAACCACCCACTCTGCCACGTTCCTGCCTGGCTAATAGAGCAGGCGTCTCAAAATGGGCCTTTTTCAGAGATAATGTTTCATTGAACGTACGCCTTGGAAGGCTGTTAATGTGGTTTTTGTGCTGCTGATACTACCTGTAACTGATTCCTGTTGCCTCCCTGCATGCAAACAGAATGTGAAGGAAACCCAAAACCAACCTGGGTATTAAAAAGCCTACCATCGGGGCACAGCACGGTAGAAGGGCAGCACAGGTGTGTGAATGGAAATCAGGTCATTGTGATAAACCCGTGGAGAAAAACAGTGCCATACCTTTCACTGTAATGCTTCCGTTATTACTAACTGACGTTAGGGACAGTTTTCACCTTCAGTTTTCATTAAAGTGACTCCAGTCTCACCGTTTTATAATCAAACCTTCATATATTGAATTATGTGTCTCTGCCCATCAGCTAGGGATGAGGTCACGACCTGTCACGACTGTCCCACCGGGGATAGGCCCGGCCTCTGAGCGTTTCTATGCAGTATCTTCTTTCTCACAGCAAGATGACTTCATTGTCAACTGAAACCCCTGAAATCCTGAAAGTGAGAAAGATTTGCCCTCAGGTAGCAGCTGAACAGGCCAACAGTGCCATCCCGTCAACATGTCAGGGTCTAGTCCTCCTCAGAAAGGAATGATAGTCTGCTAATAACTGTTTTCTCCATACGTGTGCCGGCATGCACGGCAGTTTTCAGCTTAAGTCCCAGAGTCCAAATAGTTTTGAGTTCAAGTAAGATGTTTGCAGTCATGAACTTTCAGGCAGCCTGAAAAATAAACTCAAGACATATATTAAGTATTAGAGCCCCCTAAAGAACAAAAGGAAATAGGGGGCCAAGAGTCATGTTTTCTTTTTTTTATATAGGGGTGATTTAGTTTAACATGGACATAATCTTTTTTTGGATCAGCTACTTGCATGATTGTGCCCAAACCTTCTATGTTGACAATCATGAATTTTTCCAAGATTTTTCAACAAATGGAAAAAAAGAAAACGGGTTAACAATTCACCTTTATTGCACTTTTTTGAAAATGGATTCAGAGCCGAGACAGCAGTCTCAGGGCTGCTTTCTCAGGACCATTATCTTCATGGTGACGGGGTTAAGGTCAGGATGAGGGGTTCGGGTTAAAGTGAAGTGTTAGAGGGAGGGTAAATGTTAGTGATAAACTAAGGGTTCTGGGAAACTGCTGCCGCCGGTGCTGCAGCTATATACTACTGCATTTTTCTGCACTATTGGAGCAAGCTGACCATGGAAACACCACACAGAGAGATTCCAAGGCCAGAGGTGTATTGTGCCTGGAACACTCTTGATGTGAGGCAACGTTTTTTTACACTGAACAAAATAGTGGCGGAACCATGTTGTGTTGGTTTGTCATTTTAAATAGCCAGCAAAATAAGTCCAAAATATTACTGAGTGGCGCCACCATCTTCTTCTTCACCTTTATGGTTTATTGGCAGTTCATCCTCTCTGTCATATTACTGCCTCCTTCTGGCTTCAGCCCCCTCTCCTTCATCTTTTTTTCAGGTTCTATTGAACCCAGGGAGGCGGCCATGCACCCCCCCGTGGTGTGATGCCGTACATGTGCGTCAACTGACATTTTCTTAAAACTGGATACACATGGAGCAAAGCAGACTTCTGGTTGTGAGCGCACAGATAATAAGTTGCCAAAACGTTGCCAGTGCTTCCTGTTTAGGATGTGGATTTGACCCTCTTGCTGTGAGGCAAGTGTGTTCATCGCTATGCCACAAAGCTGCCCACCACACTGGTTTATCACTTCAAACAGATTCTGCAAGCACATGAGGTGAAACGCTTTGCATAGTGGCACCAGAATCTGCATCGAATTGTGCTTCCTAGAAATGTTTTTATTTATTAATTAAAAAATAGTCATCTAATAATAAGGTTTACAACATTATACATACAGGACAGCACTTAGAAGTCCCTGGACTTGACCCGTCCCTGAGGAGTAGAGGGCAGTCCCATTTGAAGCAGCTGAGGACATGTAGACATCAAGGACTGGGACTGGACCACTCATGTTCTGATGACGGGATGACCGCTCAAACGGTCTGGGTAATTATTGCCTCCCCTTTGCCTTCAGTGCTTTGTGGGTGATCTCATCTTCTGCTCTAAAACTCTGAGGAACGAGGACGTTACACCAATTACTCAATAAGAAGACATTTTCAGATTGATTAAGACTTCCAGAATATGTCTGTTCCATCTGTTACTACCTCCGTTACCGTCTCAGAAAGTGGGCCATCTCAGAGCCCCCATAACGAATCCAATGCATTTATACAGAATGGAGGGCATAAAGGCATAAAGGGACACAAAGTCTAACTTGTAACAGAAGCCAAAGAATGGTACCTTTTTTTTAAATATAGTAAATATATAAATAAATATATGTATTTCCATTATTTTTTATTTATTTATATATTTTTTTACTTGTTTGCACAAATATTTATGGTTTGTGCCAAAATCGGTCGAAACCATTTCTTAATTATACCTGCATTTTGATCTTGCAGCAGATGCTGTACATTATTTTGTTTGTTATTTTCTGTGTGTGTGTGCGTGTGCGTGTGACACTCGCCAGCCCTCTTTGAGATACAAGCCCCTTATTATTGTTTTATTTAGAACTGATACATTTTTCTCATGAAAGTGGAGGAGATACACCTTATGTGAAACACAAAGACAAAAACAAGACGTGTGTATTTTCATTATAATGGGAACACTTTGACTGAAGTCTGCTACGTTGGTAGAAGTGGTAAAGGTCGGGGATATTACCCGGTTACTCGGCTGCTCGGCTGCTGATGCCTGTCTGATTGTGTCGTTAGATGCATGATGAATAGAGAACCATTTTTCATTTTGTCATCTTGGCCTCTTTGCATCGTGCGACATCATGACATGATGCTGAAAATAGGCCGTTATCTGTGGTTGACTCCGGTTGTGGGAATCACAAAATGACTTCCTGACTCAGAGATAAATATTTCCTGTGTTTAACGATGTTTACTCTCCTCTGATAATGAGTTCTTGTGTTTTTGTTGTGTTCTTTTTTACCGTCACATCATTTACAGTCACAGTCCTCCATTTGTGCCTAACGGTCTTAAAGAATAATTCAGTGTTATGGGAAATTCTGACAGATTTTTCCAATCAACCAACGTTAAGTTCTCTTAATTTTAAAACATTACAGGATTTTATGTATAATACTTGAATTCAATAAACACGTTTTATATGAATATGTATTGATTTAATTTTACAATGTTTAGTTAATTGATTTAATTACATTTAATCAACGTGAATCAAATTGTGCGATGAACTCCAAAAATTACTTCCACTGGTAACACTAGCTTAAAAGAAATACAACTTAAATTAGGTTAAACTCAGTAATACAGAATTTATAAAACATTGCTGGCTGAGGTTATTTTTCTTTAACTTCATTGACATTTTTCTTTTTATTGTGCTCGATCAGAAAAAAAGTGAGATTCCAGCTTTTGAAACTCTTAAAATCTCTTTCAGAATTACAGACGCACATCTTAAATTCTAAATTTAATCATACTTCATTTACTTGTGCTTTACCAGTGAACAATTCTTCTTTTTTTTAACAGAATAGATCCAGGTTTACTAGGTTGAATAGATTATAGTTTATGTACAACCAATATACAAAGTGTTGTGGAAATTAACAGTTTATTGCAGTTAAACTGGAAAATGTAGAGACATTGGCTTTCTTCCAATGCTAAGGAAAGATGTAAAAAAATCATTTATCTATATATATTCTTTTGATAAGGGCAAATACAGTGTAGATACACGGGATAGATAAATAACCTAAATAACTAAATTATTTCCTCCATTCTCTTTCATGCTATGTTGAAGGTCATCAGGTCAAAACACAACTATGTTTGTTTGACAAGACCAAAACAAATTGGTGTAATTGAGATTACGACTTGCCCTTTAGTTTTGTTTGTGTTACCTTTTATCCGTTTTGGATACTCGATATTGTAAATATGTATTTTTCGGTTTAGCACAACTAGCAATGACACGACATGACACGTCCATTCCAAAGGATTGATATCTAAAGCCATCTGGTAGAAGAATCATGTTACTTATAAAAAAATGGCGATTCCCTGGAAAGGTTTTATATATAGATAAGTAAATGATAGAAAGCAAAGTGAATGTATGTTACGGTAAACCATACAATCCAAGGATCTTTCCCTTCACTGGGATTTCCACCAACATTTGAATTATTTCCTTGCAAATGCTTCATCCTGCCAACAACTTTCATGGAAATCAGTGCAGTAGTCTTTGTTTAATCCTGCAAGCAAAGAAAGACACTTGGCAAAAGTAATGACAGCACGATTTCCCTGACAGGGAGATATGAGGGCTCCTAGCGCCAGAGTTTCAAGCCCTGAATTAGTGCGTGACTCAGCTGGAATTGTGAAATGCTGTACGGCGAGGTGATAAAGGGCGAGCTTATCTGTGGCAGTTAGAAGAGGAGACAACGCGAGGGCCGCCGCTGAATTGTGTCACCCCGGAGATAAAGCAATGTCTTGTGTTTATAGTGTCAAAGGGTACTATGACAGTAGAGATGCAAAAAATAGCCAACAAAGGCTGTGACTGTAGGGAAGATAAGGGCCGCCATAATAAAATCTATTTAAGTCTTTCATGATGCCGTTTGGTTTGATCACGTGACAAGAGATGCCGGTAGGAAAAACACTGACAGACACAACAGGTGTTACGTTTCAGAGAGTATGGTGTGAGGATACAGGTGGAGCGATAAAGTTGTACAGATCAGGGTAATAATATTGAGATAAGGCATAACATTATAGCCAGTAAGAAGTCAAGTCAGAGTAACATTGATTTTCTGATTACAAAAGCACCTGTCAGTGGATGGGATGTATTAAGCAACAAGTGAGCATTTTATCCTGTTGATGTGTTGAAACCAGGAAAAATGGGCAGGCATGAGGATCCGAACAACTTTGACAAGGGCCAAAATATGATGATCAGATCATCATATCTCCAGACTTTCTGTATTTTTCGGTTGTTCTCTGCCTGCAGTGGTTAGAACCTACCAAAGTGGTTTAGTGGGGTTAATTGGCGACTGAGTCAAGGGCGTGAATGGCTAAATGATGTGCGTAGGGAGTGAACGGTAGCTAGCCAATCTCACAGAGGAGTTGGCTTAAAGCACAAATTGATTATGGTGTTCCAATGGCACGTGTAGCAGGACCAGACCATACTCTTAATTCTACAGAGACCTAAGAATTCACCAGTGAGCAAGTTAAGAGGAATTATTTTTTTTTGACCTGGTTTCATGGATAAGCAGAATTTTGAGTCATCTGTGTAACAATTGACCTATATGCTGTGTTTCCTGATAATGTTACCCTAAGGAAGAATATATAGTGTAAATAATACTGGTCAAGTACTGAGCCCTTCGGAATTCCATGACTTATTATATGTATATGGGTGGTAAATAACAATAAGGAATTTAATCATTCATTTCCATTCAGGTTAATGAAATACCCCTCAAATGTGGTTAAAAATAAATATGTGTTCATGTTGTATTTCATGGTTTATGATCAAATGTCAGCGTGAAGTTTCATGGTCAAGGTATATTTTCAAGGTATTGTGCATTTATGTCTGTTATAAATGCACTTGCTGTTACGAGTTTTGACCGTAGGGTGGCAGAACTACTTAAAGCGGTGGTTGCGTTGCCAAAATTCCGCCAAATGCATTGTGGCTGTCATTTTCACTCTTTTGGGCCGATCCATGATTCATGAAGGACGGAGGTGTGCAACTGTTGCTTAGGCTAGTAGATACTTATGCCATAACCTTGTTAAATATGCTTCTATAGGAAACTCAGGATGAGAAAATGTCAGAAATTTTTGTCAGAAATTTAAGTTACCGTACATTTGCATTTTTGTACATTTGTATTTTAACGTTGTTAGTGGGCTTTTTGGGCTAATTATTGTTTCTGTTTACATGTTTAGTCAGAGTCCACTAACGTATATTTTATAACAAAAATTACTTTACCTTTGTAAAGAATTATATCCACATATTTTGATAATAAATTGCTGTGAGAACTCCAGTTATTGTGTCCCGTGTGGCAACTATTTTACCGGGCTACATATACATCCATAGAATTGCAGGTTTTGTTGGGTGTTCCTGGTCTGCAGTGGTTAGTACCCACCAAATCCGTCAATGGAAGGATAGCTGGTTGGTTATGAATGTGCTGTAGGCTCATCGATGTGCATGTCATGTTGTCCTATTCCACATAAGAGCTACTGTAACACAATTGCTTAAAAACTTTATGTAGAATGATTCTGATAGAGAAAGGTCCACAGGGTCATCAGAGAGCTGCTTTGATGGCAAAACAGAGACATTTTTAATACTGGGCGGGTGGTTTTAATAATATGACTGATCAAAACGAAAGGTCAAAGGGCCTAGTCATACACCTAGAACAGGGGATTATGAGGCCAAGAAGCACTGGTGGGGACAAACCCTAAGGACGGAAAGTGCATAGGAAATGGTGGTGAAAGGTGAAAAGACAACAAGAGGAAATAAACTTTCAAAATAAGGCACGAAACAATACAGGAAAAAAAACAGAAGGTTCTGTTTTTAGCTTAGCACCCAGATTGATGCACCAGACGGATTTCCCCCCCTTCAGCTGAGCCGCACACATGAAAGAGCCGTTTCTCCAATGCATGCTCACACAGGCATCTGCACACCTACACACATTAGAGAGCTTATCTCCACCATCGGCTGTGAGTCTGCTGCTCTCAGCTCAGAGGGACTGACTGTGAGAGGGAGCCTTTGTGATGTCAGACAGAACGGGCTGCTGAGAGTTTTACGGGATAAATGGACATTAGCACAAGGAGTGGTGAAGAAAGCAGGAAATGCCTCAGAGGGTGTGTAATGCTATCTGCCATCACTGCCCATGTAGTACCCTCAGTATGAATGGAGATGTGGTGAGAAAATAGTGGGGGCTTTTGTATATGCGAGATGCTAAATGTGGATGCGAGTGTGTTGTTTGCAGGCGTTGGAAATAGAGGCATTAGCTCAAAATATGATGTGCAAGAATCTGTATCTAGAATTCATGTTAAATACAGAAACAAAAAGAGAGAGTATGCACCACTCATTCATTAATTTTCTGCAACCTCTTATGCTGTTCAAGATCATGGTTGGCTGAAGACACTCAAAGCTGACATTGGACAAAAGACAGGGTACATCCTGGACAATTCAACAGTTCATCACAGGGTCGACAAGTAAATGCAAGAACCATTCATTCTTGCATTCACACCTCTGGGCAGTTTAGAAAAATCATTTCACCAACATTTCAAATTTCAGCAGATCCTTTGTATTAGCACAATAACTCAAAAACAATGTCATGGAGCATTTTCAAATTCAATACCCACATAGACCTAGGTACGAGGAAGAACTGGATCGATTGGGGAAATGTTTGTCATATATTACAAACACAAGGGGGAGCTTTATTTTCCAAAGTTTTTGGCCCTATTGTCTCAATTGTTGGTCCATTTCCTCCAAACCAGGTGCCTATGAATCGACTCAAGGAGATAAATCTTGTAAGTATCATATTATACTTTTGTATTTTTCTCACTAGTGGGACTGTTTTCCATGGAAAACGCGGTTCCCACGACAGAACTCAAAAACTTTTTCTGATTACTTTTAAACTTTATATCCCAATTGATCTGCGAAGAAGGACTGGGTTAATTTTGGAAAAGTCAGTTATTTATTTCCGACACTAGAGGGAGTTAAATCTCCAAATGTTTTTTCGGCCGTAATTTCTCAACCACTGGTCCGATTTCGTCCAAACGTGGTGCATATGAATCATCTTTAGGAAATCTACCTTGTACTTGGACTTGGACTTACATTTCTGAAAATGTTCTGCCCCAGTCCCACCATCAGAATTTGGCAGTTCTACACACGAGTTAACCAGAAGATTTAGAAGAAGCTTCTGAGGTACCACTTTGTATTGTTTAGTGTTTGTATGTTATCCGCTTGTTTGCATGGTGGCCCCCCAGGGTACTCCGGCTTAAAAACATGCAAAACAGGCAAACTGGGAACTCTAAATCGCCCGTATATGTGATTGTGAACGACACATTATGTTAAATCTGTGATGAATTGAACCCAACCTCTTGTCTGATGTCCTCTGGGATGGACTCCAATCCCCCTGCAACCCTGAACAGAATAAGCAGTTTTGATAAATCATTGAATGAATCACTTGAGATGCATGCAGGATGTTTGAGTTCTCATGGTGAGAAATCATTCTTGTCCCCCATGTGTATATTTCACACTCAGTGGACTATTAAGTATCTTATCAGCACAGGAAGCAGCTACTGTGTGTCTGTCACTGCTGTCATTGGGCTCCCACAAAACACAAGTCTGTTATTCCATTGATTAACAATGAAAGTCTTTTAGACATACGGGCAGGTGTTGGGCAGGTGAACCAGCATCTCATGATAGAATGGGTTTATGGAATCAGATGATCAGATAAAATCCATCATAGCTTACGCTCCTTATCTGACCCTAACTTCTGTTACGTTTAAAGTCAAAAATCATGTTTGCCTTCATGCACATATCCCCCAACGCCTGAAGACACCTGAATCCATTAGTGTCTGAGCTTTTCTTCTGTCTTTAATATATCACACTAACATTGCTACCTCGTGTCAGGTTGTCCAGAGTTGATGATGTCATCTGGGTGGACTAATTGTCTGAAAAGATCATCCCAGGAAGTTCCTCCTATAGATATCATTCGACCCTCAAATCAGTTGTATCAACTCATTGATTGCATAAACGAGTATACTCTGCCTGAAAGATTGAAGAATCACAAAACTTTATGTGAGATTAGTTTTGGCATGAGATGTGTTACGGAAACAGTGGAGGAAATCAGTGTAAGCAAAGATCTTGAATCCAAGGACTGGTTCTCAATATCATTTCCTGTCTTGATTTACGAGCTCTGACATCCATTTATGCTTGTGTAGACTCAGAACAGGGGTGGAAAAATAATAAGCACCTTAGGGTGTATTTCATTATAACTGTCATGTGGCATTTAAGGGCTGTTAACCACACTTCCTCTTCCCACTTCCTGAAAAGGAACCTTCTTCTTGTTCTCCTTCTACTTTTGACTGCTCCATTTAATGGTTCCAACAGTGGATCATTTGTTTTCGACTTGCTCCTGTTCTCTGCATCTTCCTCTGTCACACCTTCTACCAATAGATCCACTATCCCTCCTCCTCAAGTGTCCAAACAGTCTCAAGATGGCCTCTTTTACTTTGACTCCAAGACATCTTACGTTGGCTGTGTCCCTATGATGTTTCTAATCATGTCCATCCCCGTCACTCCCAGAGAACATCTGAACAGGGAAGAAGGAGGAGAGGGTGAACTGAGGTAGGCGAACAGCAATGGGTGATACGCCCTGTTGATGAGGTGTGTGTGGAGGAAGGGGGGCAGGCCCCAAAAGCCGCTGATGGATGGAGTCAACTTTATCCCGGAAGAAGTCCAGGAACTTAGAGCAGAGGTCAAGGGCACCTGAGGGGAAGGGGGGGATGGAGGGGGCGAGGTAGAGAACAGCATTTTGGGGTGGTTTTGTTGTGCCCCATCTTCTCTGCAGACACTCCTGTGAAACACACAGCTCAGTACCCTAGAATCCTGATCCACTGCCGCCCTAAACTTTAAATAACCCATCCCTCAGAATCTTGCTTCATCCTTCTCCTGAGTGTGCTGGCTGAAATACTTATCATACCTTGATCTACCGCAACCTCAACCGCAGGAAGGTGAGTGGCGAGTGGGTGGTCTGTCTCTTTTCCTCATCAGATACAACTTGGCGAGGCCGATCCATGGGAGTTCTCGGTCATCAAACCTCCAGAGGCTCTCGGGCTGACCTCAGACAAACTTTGGTTTCATCTGCCACAATGGGAGCAGGGTTTGAATTCCTGAAACAAGAAACATCATGCCAGGCTGCAGACGTGAGAATAAATGTGAGATTTTTTTCTATCCGGAGATTTGCCCGTAGGACTCTATAATCTTATAAGTGGCTACAGTCATGAGTCTCTTCAGTTAGCGGACACTTGGAGATAACATCTTCATCAACTTCACAACCCACGCACGCTGCAAAAGCCACAATGCAATACCTTAAGAAAACTGATCTGCAAAAACTACAACAATGCACATTAAGAAAAAAAAGATTTCCAAATATCACAAGACAACGGAAGTGTTTACGAAGGACACGAAAAAAGTGATGTATTCCCGGACGTGCTTATTTATTGCTTCATTAAGTGTATATGCAGTTATAATAAACAAACATTTCATCGTATTTTTATTAGTCAAGGTAGCTTCGCTTTACTGGCAGGTCTTGTACTTACGTGAAAACTTTGTGAAAACAACATTTAAACTCAATAATGACCCTAGCGTGCACAGTACCCAAAGCTACAGTACACAAAGTGTATTGTACTTGTTGAAGAAAACTCTTTACCAGCTATTCTAGTAGCTTTTGTATGTGACATTCTGACGGTTGTGTAACCGATGCCATGGCGAAGTGTGAATTCAGTATGCACGATGGTGGTTAAGAGTTTTCAGTAGTACTTTACATCACAGCACGGTAATATGATGGTAATAGAGGAGTAATAGTTTGGTTATAAAGCGGTTACTATGTATGTAATGCCATGTAATTATCAACGTAATAACTAAGTAATAGCTTGGAAATAATAATGGGTATATATGGGTAATATTTCACTGGAATTTATGTAACAGGGCAATAATGACCCAAACACTAAGAGTAATAATGAAGAAACAAATTTTAAGATGGAAATCGGGTAAAACTATTTGGTTATAGCAAAGTAAGACTTTGGTAAAAATCTAACAATTAAATGGGTATTTCAGTGCAGTATTTGGATTCAAAAATGGATATATGGGGATATTAATGTTGTAATATTGTTAATATTATATATAAAATATTTTAATAACATGATAATAATGAGGTAATATAGATTGATGTTTTCACAGTATTATAGGCTACTAAATGTACAAATACTGTAATTGGGACCATTTACCACCCTCGTTTTCTCTGCCTTTGACTTTGTGGGAAACTGTATCCTCATACCAAATCAATCACAGACATTTCTTCAGCTGATTAGTTCTATTTCTTAATCAACTTTTGGGGAACGGTGGGCCACAGGCAGTGGAACCCTTCACAACTTTTCTACCAATCCTACTATGGTGATGCCATGACTCTTCCCAATTTGCATCATATTCACTTGACATGACAACACATTTCCATGTTGCCCCTCAAAGAAAGAGCTTTGAACTTCTTCAGCATACCAAACTAATTTCATTCTGTTACTGAACACGATGACCAAAGTAAACATAGAACCTGCTTTGTATTTATTGTAGAGATCAATGATATGTCAGAAAACCAAACATCCTCATCCAAAGTTCTCGCCTAAGCTGACATTTTTCAACTTGTTTGAAGATGTTAATAACATCTTTGCATCATATGCGTCACGCCACAAACTCAAATCAACTATTTTATGCATGTCCGTCCCTAAAAGGGCTTCTTCTCCCTCCCCCTCTCCCTCCCCCCGGCCCCTTGTCTGTATGTTTGAGTGGCAGCACCTGATGGCGTCTGCTGACCGTCACCACACCTGCTCCCCATATATAATCAAGTCTGGCAGGAATTAACCCTGACTGCTACTTCATCTCTTCACCAGACCAACAGTCCACCTAAGTGTTACCCGTTGCATTGACCTGACTCCTTCGCCTACCACTTTTCCAGATTGGTACAGTTCTGGATCTCAACCTCAGTGTCTAACCTGACCGCCTCCTCAGTTACCTGAAGCATTAAACTTCTTAAAACACTTCCTGAGTCTGAATTTTGCTCCCATAGTGTGTTGGATCATAACAAAAATTAAATGATTACCAGGCCGTGTCAAGATTTGGTAAGTTTTAGACTTACTAAAATTGAAGATCGAAAAAGAAAGTTTTGTGCTTCAACATCAAACCTGGACCATCAGTTTTTCCCGATTCCCGTCTACATTTTAAGCTAACAGGCTGGTGGGCAGGTTCATATTTAGTATAAGTGCGTGAGATTGGTGCTACTCATCTCAGTGAAATATGAACAAGCGTACTTCACAGCATGTGTGATATCCCGATGGATGCACTGAGCTGCTGGACTCCAGTTTTAAAGGTTTGTTCCTGTGTCTTATTCCAGGACAAGCATTCCTGTCCAAGACAAAGCACCATGTATGAAAATTTGATGTTGAGTAACAGTAAACCAGATGTGTGATTACAGACAATTGCAAAATGTGTTAGTTCATTTTAGTTTGTTGCCAAATTGACCAAAAGGCTGGATTCGCTGAAGACACTCCTGAGGTGAAAGCCCTTGCTGGAATATCCTAAATGGAGCTCAGATGTCACCAGAGGGCTATCACCATTTCTGTCCTGACTATATAAATAGCGGACAGATGGAACTAGGCTACCGCTTCGCTAAAGTTAGCCATGCAATTAGTTCACACAGTAATTAGCTGTGAGAGGAACAGAAGCACATCAGATTTCCCCCGGTGTCCAAAACCTGTTTCCCAGCCCTGAAATAAGAGAAAATGAGATTCTGGCAGGAATAGCAGGAAATGGCAAAAAAAAACAACCTCTATTGATACGTGAAGGTTCTCCAAATAATAAGTCCAGCTTAGGTTCCCTTTCCGGAAATGACAAATGGATATTTCATCCTTGTCCTAATTTATTTTATGTTATCAGTGGTAACGAGAACAACATTCTCCATTTTACTGGAAAGTGGCTCCAAACATGAGGGTTTTGTGAGCAGTTTTTAGTTCTTAGTTTTTAGAAAAAACATTTTCATCATCTTATTATGATTTTTTCCCCCCACATGAATCACACATTTTATTAATGTATGTTAATTGCATACACATAAGCCCTAGCAAATGGCTCCACAGCGCCCCCAAGTATCATTCAAACAAAGCAGCACCTCCACCCGGTTTGATGTAGGATTAGAAGACAGGCGTTTCATATCAAGATCTGTGAAAATACCTCTAGGCTCTTTAACCTAAATCTAATAGGAAGTTGGTCATTTTGAATTGAATGTGCAGTGTTCAGGTGTTTTTTCCCACTTTCACAGACTCATACTGGAATGTTTGCTCTATCAATTTTAAATTTGGTAACCACTATCTTAAGACCATAAAGATTTAAAGTTCAAAAGTTCATGGACCAATCTGTCCAAACTTTCTTAATAAGATGATTCCAACCTAAGAAATTCTAAATCACAAAATTGCACTTTCGTCATATAGGACCACTTAGTAACAAGAGGAATTGATGGGATTTATATTTTGATCAATCTGGTTACTCCATGCCCATAACAAGTTCGAGCATGTGACTTTTTGGTGAATGGTGGAGGCGTGGCAGTGCATCAATCACCTTAAAACATAAAGTTGTCATAAATCCTCATTTTTTTTCCCTCTATCTCTAGATTAATTAAAATGTTTTGGCTCATTTTTTCAGCAGACGTCGGATGCACAAATGAATCGATTCAAATATCTGTGGGAAAAAAGGAAATAATATTTTTTTATTTAATTCCACAGTCTTTTACTTGACAAAACCTGCCTTACCCACAATGCAACTCGAATGGCAAAAGCCAGATTGTCGATTCAGAGTGTGTTATGTTAGCAGCAAATAATCTAACTGTTATGGAATAATATATGGGAATGTAATCATGATTTAATCTCAAATTGGGCAACCTGGTGGTGTTTTGGTGAGCACTGTTGCCTCACAGCAAGTTGTTCTCTTCGTGTCTGTAAAACTGCAGTTTTGAGAATCAAACTGTCAACTTTTGTTGTGGTTTGGCCTTTTGTTGACACAACAACAGCATTTTCAGGCCTTAAAAACAAAAAGTTTCCATCTCTGAGTAAAACTGGCAGCTCTTTGAAAACTGTGACATCACAGCCCCTCTTCACGATCGGCTGTTACGATGGCAGACTAATAGTCACACACGGACAGAACACTAAAATCAATGTTGGACCCTCCTGTTTTATTTGTTCTGCAGACTCTGATGAGTTTTTTAACACTCCTTCAGCAAACTGTAGTGATTCTGCACTGCTGCTGTGATTAGGAGAGATTATCTACACTTTCTGGATCAGTCTTCTTCTTGCCTAGCACACAAACTGCAGCGTGTATTAATTTAGTATTGATTATCTTATTGTGAAGGTAATTGTCATCATTCTGGTCTGTGTTCCTGTTTTATTTTGAAAGTGTTATATATGTTGTTTAGTTAGTTTTACATTTCCTGTCATGTTTCCTTTATGGTCTGCCTTTTTAGTGTGTTTATCTGTTTATTGTTCTTCATTTCTTCATTCCTTCATAGTGTACTCTGTGTGTGTTTCACATGTGCTCCTCCTCCCTCTCTGTGTCTGTCCTGTGCTCCCCTGTCTTCTGGACCAGTTTGTTGTTGATGTTTCGTCGTCACACATCCGGGGAGTTTCCGCTGCCCAGCGCCATGGAGGTTCCGCTACCCAGCGCTATAGTGGATCCGCTACGCCATGGAGGATCAGCTGCCCGGCCCCCCTTTGACCCTGGTGTCCAGCCCTCCATGACCCTAGTGTCCAGCCCCCTGTGACTCCGGAGTCCCGTCCTACTCTTACTCCTGTGTCTAGCTATCCTGTAAATCGGTCCTTGACCCTCCAGACAGTGGCCCCCCTTGTGTCCCTGAATCTCTGCCAACTAGAGACTCTAGCTCTGGGATCAACAGTGTTCACCTGGTCTTTGAGACCTGCTTGTTTGTAGATTTGGATTTTGGATTTGGGACTTAAATTAAATATTTTAATTGAACCTGCTCTGCGTCTGTTGTGTGTCTGTAGGTGGGTCCTAAAAACTGCCTCAGCCCTGAGTTCTGACAGGCATTGGGTGAGCCTAAATAACTGGGAATTGCAAAGACTAATTTCAGAACAGTTTTTGCTTATTTTTTTATGTCCCTATATCAAAACATTAACAGATTTATTTTGCCTCACAGCTGGAGGGATAATGTGTGGACAAAGTTCAGTTCAATATACTACTAAGTAATACAATCACATTTATGCACCTACCTGAGATCCGTGAGTTGGGCTGATTGTATAAAACTGGGGTTGGGTGTAAAATTCAGATTCTGTTCAAGGATTGGCTGTGACCAAATCCCCGAAGTTTCTCATCAGCTGCCGCAATTAAGACACATGATGAGCGTTTGTGGACTAAGAAACTTCACCTGACTTTCCATCCAGTCGGTAGAGCAGGCAATGACTCACTTTGCATTTCTTGGGGAACTGTCCCTTTAAATCTACAACATCAACACCACATACTGTATGGACTCATATGCAGACATTTTTATATTGCATATCATAAGTATTTTTCTAATATGTTTGGATTTTCTAATTTTTCGTATAGCACTGACCACTTAAGAACCACTTTTTTCGGATAAAATGTGGTTCCACTTTAGGGCTGAAGATTTCCTGAGAAAGCCACATTCCCACATGCTGGTATTTGTTAGTGCTGCTGGCCAAGCGTAGCACTTCATCTCGAGAAAAAACAAGTCTAGTGAGTGTTGCGTCAATCTGTTTGTGTGTGTATGAACATGTGTACCACGGAGGAGGAATGTGAAGGTCTGTGGAGGCACTGTAGTTGTTCTGTATCACCACAGAGACCGGACTGACCCGACCAGAGACCCGACTGAGGATCTGCTACAGGCTGGTGAGCAGATCCATCTCATATGTATCACTTATCGCAACCAGGGCCAAATGCTTCACTTGACTAACACTCTGGACACTTTTAGCATTCATAATGGACACGGTTCATGAGTAGGGCAGTTTGATGAATTCCACCTTAAATTAAATCCATGTAATTTGAAAATGATACTCCTGCTTATCTTCTATCTCAGGTCTTTGATCGGCATCAGCACTGTTTGGACTGGTTTTCTTTGACCTCATCCTCCGATACGGTCAGATTGTACGAGACTGTTTCGTGGGTGTCACTTATAAGACATCAGACCACTCCAACCAAAACTCACATTCATACTCTATCTAGAAACATCAATTTTCAGCTGCATTTACTAGTCTATGTTGTCCCTGAAATGTCCCCAATCCCCTGCGTTGTACAAGCAATCCCCCTTATTGAAATCCTCACATTAAATCTGATGTAAAATATCCAAGGTATTTTTTGTAGAAAAGCTACCCCCAGTGAGTGAAATATGAATGATAAATGTAAAATATGAAATATACAAGATAAATCGCCTCGAGTCGATTCATAAGCACCAAAAATCATCCATCCAATAGTTTTTGATTTATCGAATCTGGACATGATCACCAGCAGTCCTGTTCAAAAACATAGTCACTCAAATAGATAATCTCAGATCTTGCCTCCTAGGTCTCACCAGTAGCACACTATGCCAAAATCAAAAGAAATTCCAGTAGTGGTTGAGATCCATTACACTGGAAAGGGTTACAAGCTGTTTCTGGGACTCTATAGAGCCACAGTTAAACACATCTACAAATGGAGAAGACCTGCAACAATAAAGAACCTTCACAGAAGTTGAGCACCTCCCAAAATTCCTCCACCGCCTTAAAGGTCAGAAGTCATTATTCCAATGACAGAAAATTGTATCCTTGGGAGAGTAGTGAGGAGAAAGCCACCGCTGACCAAGAAGAACATTAAGGTGTATAAGAATTTAACCACAACACACTTTGATGACCCTCAGAGCTTCTGAGAGACTCTTCTCTGGACTGATGAGTAGTTGAAGTGTTTGAAGACAGGGATCCCGTTCCATCTGGTGTAAACACAATATTCCACTAGAAGAACATCAGACCTACAGTCAAACATGGAGGTGGCGGTGGGATGTGGTGGAGATGCTTTGCTGCTTCAGGACCAGGACTTGCCATCATGGAGTGAAACATGAATTCTGGTCTCTACCAGAAATTTCTGAAGAAGAATATCAGTCTTTTAAGATTAGGAGAGTGAATCCACTTTTTGAATGGATCAATGAATAGAAAAAAAATCAACATTTTGGAGCGGTCTAATCAAAGTCTGGGCTTGAACCCCTGAATCCCTTTGAGATGCTGCTGGGCCAAAATTCCTCCACTGTGATGTCAGACTGATCTCCAGTTATCGGAAGCACTTGGTTGCAGATGTTACTGCTAGAAGTGGAACATCAGAATATTAAGTACAGGGAGTGGGCCTTTATTCAGGTTGTTTTATGTTGAATTCAGTTTGAAGATCCGACGCGGTTTGGACTGAGATACACACAAACATAGGAGAAATCATGTGCATGTCAGTCTTTAACAGTGAGCTTGAAGAAGAGTCGTTTTTAGCGTCTTTCAACAGATGCCAATAAATCACACATTTTTCCGTAATCCGAGTTTGTTCTTCCCAACAAATCTTCAGGGAAACATTTAAACTTTTCATCTTGACTCTCACCACTGGGTCTCTGACCAAAACAAAGAGCCGACCTCACATTGTTGTTTGTATGACTGTTGAGAGGAAACTCTCCGGCATCAAATGAAAGTATGAGCAGTTTCTTTGGACAATTAGCAATTCATGCACGTGTACTCCCCCGGAGGGACTGGCTCAGGAAACCTGCTCATTTACCAGAAAAAGGCAGTGTCTCAAGGAAGCGGATCCAGATCTGAGGGCCTGGGGTGGAGCTCAGCTTTAATGTTTTTCTTTCACTTTTTTTTGGTACTAAATCTTGCTTTTCTACCAAGCTTTCAGCATTTTCTCAAAAGGCATTAACCTTTTCTTCAGCAGGGATTTAACTGTCACTCCACAGCGGAAGGACTGACATTTCAAATAACATGTAGACGGTTTAAATAGAAATAGTTTTCAAAAAAGTCTGGAGGGCAGCTGGCTTTTGTTCACATTCATCCTCAAAACATTTGTCTGCTCGCTTCACACTGCATCTTCAACATTCTGTACATGAACATGCATAAGATGGAGAGGACATCTGGAGCTTTAAGGCCTGTTTTGTCAAATTATTTTTATTAAAGTTTTGAAGATCAAAAGTTGAGCATCATGTTGAATCTTAGCGATCATTCCCCTCAGATTTAATCATGATTAGTCGGTTGATTGGTTGATTGGTTGATTGGTTGATTAGTTGGTAGATTGTTTGGTTGGTAGGTCATTAGGTAAAATGGTTTGATGGCTGGTTTGATGGTTCTTTAGTTGTTTGTTTGGTTCACTGGTTGTTTGGAAGGCTGGTTGGCTGATTGGTTGGTCCGTTGGCTGGCTGGTTAATTGGCTGGTTGGCTGGTCTCTTGTTTGATTGGTAGATTTGTTTGATTGTTGGTTTGTTGGTTAGTGGACTGGATGGCTTCGATAGCTGGCTGGCTGGTTGGTTGGTTGGCAGGCTCAAATTGTTCAGCTTGTTGCTTTATATCTTTATTTCTTCTGAATGTTTCTTGCTTGTATTTCCTGCCAAAAACATTTTTGAAAGGCTAGTTTCTTTTTGGCATACCACTAGCCGTCATACACAACTAAACAGGCACTCAGTAGAGTGCACACATCTGCCAAGGTCCGAAATCCTATTGTCAGGGTCCACTCAAAAATGTAAAAGGCTCCTTTTTGTTACATGCCAAACGCCCCCAACAAGTTTCATTTGAAACTTCCATCATTCATTTGAAACCTCTCACACATGCAGCCCATAGTTTAGGGCTTTTTTTTTTATATGCGCTATTCTCATCAGCTTAGTATGATTATCTCTGTAGATTTACCTATATCATCCGCATTATCTGTTACAGCAGAGTCATCAGCCACCACCACCAATAGTATCTGGACTCCAATAGGGGAGTTCCATCTGCTAAGGGCAAAAACCCTTGGATCACAATCTCACTGAGACTTTATGACATCATTTATGTTGCAATGATCAATTATATTCGCTATTTAAAATAAAATATATTATTATCATTGTTATATTATTAAGAAATGCGATATTTGAAAGCTGTTCACAGAGTACCACTGTTGTCATATTGATACTCTGTTTCCTTATAAATAATTATATCTTATACACACAAATCTTATTATGATACACATTTATCACCAACTTTGGTTGAGGATTAGTTGAAAAGTACCTTCCTGATCGCTTGAGTCTGATTGAGAATAGCGTTTGGAGAGGTATGAGATCTCTGAGTTTTTTTTTTTTTAAAGCTTTTTTTCTTCTACCACAGCCTTTTTAGATCATTTTGCTTATTTTCATCTAACGGCTTCAACCACTTCACCTGAACGTTAGTACCCAACACCCGCTCATAAACCATGTATGGTTTACCCCCTTTAAGTGCACATCAATCCCCACCTATTACCAACGGAGCAGAGGAGCCCCTGTGTTAAGTATCAAGGAGAATGCCCCCACAGACCCAGATGGAGAGCAGTAGATCATGCTCTCCATAAATATTGCAACAGTTCTGTGGGTTGAGACATCGTCGCCCTGGTTCCCTAAGGGTACCGAAGGCCACTGCCCCATAACTCTCCTATTCATAGTGGCGCAGAGGCATTTTATGATTTAATTTTCTTGTGACTAAAACCATAGAGGGGAACATTAGTGTGGAAATTTCTTCAGCTGTGACCAGCGATGTTGGCGTTACATTTTCCCCTTTATTCCTTGAAGAACTCCCCAACCTGTCCTGTAAAATCAAATCTAACCCACACACAGATGTCAGATTGAGAGAATTGATACATTTAATCCCAAAGCCGTTGAAACCTATCCAGGGTCTGAAGGGTCAGCCAGTTGTTTCAAGTGCGTTTTTTGTTACCCCCCCGTGCGTAAATCTATTTTCCGAGGCACCCATGACACTCATCTGGACCACACAATGCCCCCATTCTCCTCTCCGCCTCACGCTTGAATGGCTCCTCTGAATATGAGCCTGGGGGGAATAATCCATACCCCTGAACCCCAACACGGCCCTTACATGCTCAGAAACACACATGGAGAGTCTGGAATGGTCGCATATGGGGAATGTCGCACAGGATTTACAAGCACACACCTGCAAATTTAAACCAAATGACTCACGCACGATATCCTGACATAGGTATGGAGGAGCAAATAAAACACACATACAAGAGGAGAGGCACAAAATACATCCTCTAGGAAGGGAGCAGAATCCAAAAACTCAGAATGACAACACTCCCCTCATGTGGCAAATAGAGAATTACAATATCTTTGCTTAAGATCAAGAATATCTTTATTGTCACTCAGGTTATCCACCTGACAGGTACACAGCAGAATGAAGCTGTTACATAACATTTAATTCGAAAATAAAACAGAAATAAATAAATGAAAATCTAGAGGTAATAATGAATAATAAAATGAGCAGTCGGTATGTAAGTGATTGGGCTCCTGCACACATCCCATCCATATACATATATTATAATGTAACTCACGTGGTACAGAGTGATGATACTGCACAAAAATAGAAAAATGTCCTTATAAATATAAATTCTTCACATAGTTAAATAGTTTACTCATTGAATAAAAATGTCCATGCTGAAGAATTGCAGAATGTAATGCAAAAAGATCTTATTAATATTATTAAGTTATCACAACTGCTTATGAAATTGGGTTCAAACAACAAACTCCACTCAGATAGGACCACAAACGTTTTCTTTACAATCGCAATAATGTTACATTTTTTAATTTACTCGATCACTAGTTGCAGCAGCAGAACCTTTTTAAAGTCTATCGAAATTGAGTTATTCTTAGCACTTAGTTATTATGGCAACTGCATTTTAGGGTTGACATGCATTAAAAATAAGTTACTACAACTGGATTTTCGTAAGTTTTCATGTAGCTGCTTTAAGATGATAGGATGGACAAATGATGCTGCTGAATACGATTAGGTGCAACGTGCCAGCTGTTTCGTCAGTAAACGGAATCTACCATTTGTGATGTCACAATGGAGATCATTGCTGAACTTAGCAACATATTATTGGATAAAACTGTAAAGTTTTGTTGCAAGCTTGTAATGAAGTCTGGTCTGGGACAGCAGCTGCAATAGGTTTAGATTGTGAGGAGATTTCACATCATGCACCGAGCTTCTCTCCTTCTTTATCCTTCTTTTATTCATCCTTCTCCCAGTAGTGCATGTTACTATCCCTGGTTTCTTTGGGGGTTTTCATGACTGAACCTACTGCTATGGATCTGGTCGATGCCCACTGAGGAAATTCTTATTATTATTATATCCCTAAAAAGTCAGGGTACTATGGAGACGTTGTCCCAGTCCACCGCCACCGATCCTTCATGTTAGCGCGATTACTCAAAAACTATTTCATGGATCGTTTTCACTGGACTAACTGGAGGGATTTTGGAAATGGTCGGTTGAATATTTCCGACACTCGGGGGAACTTTATCTCCATAGCTTTTCGCGCCATAATATTTAATCCATTATTCTTATTCTTATCTTTATATACAGTGCTTTTAAACAAAACCTCCTAACTTTTGCTCCGATTCGGTCGAAATTTAGTGAATATGAATCCACTTGAGGAGTTCTATCTAGTATTTATCATATTTCATTTCATATTTACTATCTTTGAATAGTTCATATTTTACCCACTAGGGCGGGCTGTTTACAAAAAAGGGTGTTTTTCACATTTAATTTGAGGAGTTGAATCAAGGGGACTAAATGTATAACGCGGGGGATTTGGCTCTTTTCAGGGCTATACCCTTGCTGTCAGGGAGAACAGCATAGGCATAGTTGATTAAGTAGTGATAATAAATCCCCTAAATTTGTTTTTAGAGTGTGGTTTCTACTTCAAATTATGTCACAATTACTATAACACTGTTGTGAAAATATAGATCTGTCTCAGTACATGACAACAGACTCAGAGTATCCATCAGATATTTGCTTGAATGCAGAAACGACGGGAGTCCAGAAGCAGGTTTTTAATTATTTGGACACATTTCTACTTTAAACACGCAAAACTGATGCCTATCTGAACAGAAGTGACTATTATTATTTCATATAAATGTGTTTTTTTTATGTTATAATTTAGTTTGGAGGTTTGATACAGTTGAATATTAGATCTACACAATAATAGATGAAACCAGGAGGAGCTTAAATCCCTTTTCACGGCGAACTACTCACTCAAGAGAAGTTTCTGTTTGAATTCTTCATCAGAAGCACTGCAACCTTCATCACAGAGAGTGGATATCTGTGAGGAGGGTAGAGCCGCCGAGTTCTTGACAGGATCCACGCTTCACCCAAACCCTTGTTTATCTCCAGCGAGCACGTGGGATCATACTGGATGCTCTCAGCAAAAAAAAAACATTGAAACAAGTAAGTAAGGACAAAGTTTCATTTATTTTTTTTCTGCTTATGGCTGAATTCCTCTGCTCAAATCTATGTTTGTTCTGTTCTGTTTGTTTCTATGTTTCTCCTGCAAGGAAATTAAAGCTAAACAAATAATTCAACAAATAATTATAATAATAGTTGATTTGCTATAACTTGATTAGCACTTAATTAGAACTTTAATGCAACTGATAACCGATACGTTTATAAGCTCTCAATGAAATATACATATATATATACATAAATTCATTTTTTTTGTTGTATTTGCTTTAGTTCCCTTCTACCATTCGGTTTAATTGTTGGTTGTATCTTTAATGTGAATTCTTAAATGATCAGAGACTATTGCTACTGATCAGGAACAACTAAATCCTTGCATTGTCTTAAACGTTTTGCTTTATTAAGAAGATCTGCATGTTTTCTCCATTTCTGATCATTAAATGCTGCTGTCCTGTCACTGCTCTGCAGACGCAGCCAATATTAACAGGACTCTCCTAGAGAGCGTACTACTCCTTGACGGCGGCCTCCCAGCAGCCAGTTGGTTTGCTGCGATAAGAGACTGGCGGTGGTGAGGTCATCATCTCAGCTCCTTATCTCTGCAGACATTTAAAGGGTAGGTTCCTGTGCTAGCTCTTTAATATGTTGTAAAACACGTGGATTTGCTGCTTTGGTGGGTTTTTAAAAGAGTAGTTTTATAATATCTAACTGTATAATAAACACACTATTTTACAACATATTATTAACAGTAGATAGAAAAATGCAGTTTTATGTATACGTTTGCTTTCAAACGTATGAAGTAACTGCCTTCACAGTAAATGACTTACAATAAAATCACAGTTATCAGATTTCAGTAATAATTTATTATCATTATTACAATATTCTTCTTCATTTTTAGTTTTGCAGCTCAACAAATTTCTGTTTTGACAAACCATTTCGTCTCATAAGTAGAGAACGCCTCTCCTCTCACCTCTCTGAAGCTCTGCAGGGAGAATTGTGGGTAAATATTTATATCCACGATATTATGGAATCGTTATCGCCGCCAACTCAGATCCATCATGTTAACACGATAACTCAAAAATATCTCATGGATCATTTCCAATTTCATACCAACATAGACATTGGAGGGAGGAAGAACTGGAGACTTTTGGGGAAAGGTCGGTTGAATATTTCTGACACTAGGGAGAGCTTTATCTTCAAACATTTTCAAGCCATAATTTCTTAACTATTGGTCCGATTTAGTCCAAATTTGGTGCTTATAAATAGAACCGAGGAGATCTTTCATATTTTAGTCAGCAGGGGGAGCTCCTTTTACAACAATAAACACCACCATACCCTCTTTTAAACCAAAATAAATAAGTTAGATAATTATTCTAACCTGGAATCAAACTAAACTGTACACAATCATTGTATTTCCTTTGGTGTAAAATTATTGCAAATATAAAAAGCATTAAAGTTTAATGTTGATTTAGTCCATATTTGGTGCATATGAATGGAACTTAAGAGAAGTTATCTTGTAGGTCATATTTTACTTTTTCATATTTTCACTAGGGGGAGCCTTTTCTATGAAAACCACTGTATATTTAACTTTAACTTCATATTTAATATTCAGGGGGATGGCTTTTGCAACGCAGGGCATTGGGGGCTTTTTGGGGATATACCCTTACTTTAGGGGGGGACTGCATAATAATGTATAAGTCAATTTTTAGGAAAAGAAAGAATAAAGCTTTAGAATGTTAATTACACTCAATAAATGTTAAATGCTCTTATAAAAAGGTTATCTTAAAGCTATGAATGCTAGATTTTTAGGCAGCTTCTTATAAAATTGTAATAATAACCAAATACCTAACAAGAAATGTGTTGATGATGCCGATATCCATTGTTGAAAACGCTTATTACTACATAATAACATAACTATCATTTCATTAGGCCTTACTACCAATTATATAACACTTAACACGTCATATTAGGCATAATAAGAGTCAAACCCGAGCCCAGATGAGATTATATGAGTTTATGTCAACGGGCTTAATCTGTCTGCTAAGACAGCCGTGGCTATGACCAGGCTGTTGAGAGAGGAGGAACCAGGAGGAGGTAATCTGATGTCCCGCCTGTCGCTCATCCAAATTAACAATGGTCTGGACTTCAAGGTGTTGCTCAGGATAGCTGCCCTAAATGGATTACAGGACAGCCCACCAGTAAAAGGCCACCAGGACACACTGTATATACACACACACACACACACACACACACACACACACACACACACACACACACACACACACACACACACACACACACACACGCACACACACTGTACACAAAGGTACACTAGCAGAGAATAGACATAAGCACATTTCACTACCCTGGCAAGAAGCCTAATCTCATTACAAGCTGAGAGAGAGGAGAGGTGTTAGTGCCACTTGACGTCTCTGACAGCCTTCAGCCATTTTCTCTCAAATGTTCCATTCTTTTCACTCTGACCATCACCTAATAGCTAAATGATTCCCTTTTCCTCTAGGTATCTGTTTCTCTGAGGTCTGGCTTGAGTGACAGGCACCTGAGAGAAGCCAAAACAGGAAGATGGCGTCAAAGGAAGACCAAACTCCAGACAACAGCAAGGATGGGACTCTGCATGAATCTGAGATTGAGTTTCCTGCCGAGCGACTGGACACATCCGGGTTTGAGGTAACCGCCGACCGACTGGATCAGCTGATGAAGAGCATGGAGGTGCTGCTGTCTGACGTGGAGCAGCTTCGGGGCCATTGCAGCCACCAGGCCACAGAGCTGTTCCAGGCGGCGTTGGATCTAAGGCAGCAACAAGAGGAGCTGAAGGAGAGCTACGTAGATCTGTCAAAAGAGATGCAGGGGATCATGGATGCAGTCGACGACCTGTTCTCCACCAAAAGTGCCTTTGAAACCAAAGAGAAGCAAGTACAGAAACTGAACCGGCAGCTCTGAGCGGCTGAAAGTTTCTGATGGATTTCCCACCGAGGAGAAAACTAAAACTGTTCAGGGGTTGGTTTGGATGTGAGAGTAAAAGTTTGTGTGAGATAATGAGTTTTCCAAGCCAGTGAAACAATTTATTTATTTTTTTTTAGCAAACAAGAGGTGGAGGAAGTTTTGTGACTGCCCATGTTTGTGTGTGTGCTTGTTAATTGTATGCATGGGATTTTGTTTATAGATGGATTTTGGTAAAAGGTAGAGTTATTGACATTTTAAGGCAAGTCATTCAGTTTCAAGGCAGCCATTCAGTTTTGGAGAAACCTCGTCACATGTTCAACCCTTCTAAAAAGTGTCATCAAAATCCATCCAAAACTTTTTGCTATCTGTCCATGTTGCTGGAGAGGGGAACCAAATTCCTGACTCCACCCCTTTGTCTGGATCCACTTGAAAACCCAACAGGTTGTTCTTTCATTCATGTCCAACCCTTGTACAAGGTTTAATCAAAATCTGTTAAGTAATTTAAGATTATTTGTTGAAAAAAAGCTGTATCCTGCAATATTAAAGAGATTTAGATCAAATTCCTGACTCCAACCCCATATTCGGATCCACTCCAAAACTTTAATGGTTTATTTCTTCTAACATGGTCAAGGATTCTGAAAGATTTGATGAAAATTCATCAAGTTGTTTTTGTTTTTAATCCTGCTAACAGACATACAGTCAAACTCAAAATAAGAAAAAACACCAAGACAGGAACAACTAATGATGTTCCACATCCATTGGGGTCCAGATCTGGATCATAATCCAGATCTAGTAAATTAATGTTTGGTTCGTCGAGATAGAATTGGTATGGTATGTAAAACGTCACCAATCAACTCAGAACATTTGGTGGTATTACTTAACAAGACCCACACGTGGTGTAATTTCTCTAAGATAAATTTTGAAAATGAATCTCAACTATTGTGTTTACTCTCTGCTGCGGATCGTGTCGACTAATACATCCACCCATTTTCTAATAAAGACATTTAAATTCTGGATTATTAGGTCTTTTTCTATAAAGAGATTGGAGGTTGGATGAGCTACATTGACTTTTAACAAGGGAGGGGGAGAGAGAGAGATTGGCGACTACATCAGTTTGTCTCAACAGGATTGGTTTCCTTCAAGGCAATATGAAGACGTGAGGTGGGGATTTCCAGCTGTACGTCCGGTCTCCTTTATGCCACTTTTTGCATTCTTCTAGTCTTTATAAGAAAATAATGTGCGGTTCGGAAATCCACAGCGTGATTCTGATCGATCCCAAGTATTTTAACCTTTCAATGTCCTCACCAGGAAAATAAATATGGAAAAAGTATTTCTTTGCATATTGTTTTCTTTGGGGCAATTATTTATTTAATATCTTAGACACTCCAAATGTACCATACAATTACCAATCGTTCAGTCAAGCATTTTATTAACAGAAAAAAAAGATACTCCTCCGCGGTGGCTCCCTGAATCTGTGGGGCGCCCCAGCGCTCCAGCCTCGGTCCCTTACTCTTTAGAATATACATGCTGCCCCTGGGTCATATTATAAACAGATTGATTTAAATAGCTTACTTTTTTTTTTTTTTTAAAGAATTAGTGACTCAAAATTGTAATCAACCAAACAGCTGAGCAGGACATTAAAGGGTTAAAGTAAGGACATTATTATATGGTGTTATAAATGTTGTTGTGCTGGGGAAGAAGAAAAGGATACCAAGGATTGAGTCCAGCAAATATGAAATTATTAATAAAGGCAGAATCACAGGTAAAAGCCTGAAAACACAGATTGAAAAAATGCGTGGACTTCTGTCATAGTTTTAATCAACTTAATTGTGAACTTAGAAATGCTGTAATTTGTTGCATTGCTTTCATATAGATCTGCTGTGATGGACTGTAGAGAAATGTGCTGCTTGACAACAAATGATTTACTATCATTTTTGCTGCCATCTTTCACCCCCCCCCCTGCCCACCCACTAGCAAACATCAAAGCTATTATTTCCCACCACCTATGTCTTTTATTTTGACAGTAATTATATATTTATGATACTCTTGTCGGGCTGGGTGACTCCTGCGGCTTCAGTCTTCTTCTCGTCTTCATTCATCCTCTATAATCTCCACTGTGGTTTCTCTCCAAATGCAGCCATAGGGGGATCTTCACCTTCCACCAGCCCCTTTTCTGTATTTTTGGGTTATAGGGTATATGAGAGGGACATTCAGCGCCAACAGTGTGGAAATAATCCCCTCTGATTCAGATCCGTGGCTTCCCTCATGTAAATGATGGTATGCTTTAACACATGCATTCATACCATGAATGTATGAATGCAACCATTAAATGATGTGCACAAGAATATTTTCTTTGGCTATTTCTGTATGCTCTAAAAATGTTTGTGGAAATGACAGTATATGTAATGTCAAATGGGTGACAGTAAAATACTGTAAAATTCAAATTAGTTCATCATTATAGAAAATAATATTATTATATGGAACAAAAAGTACTTTGCTTAAATTTTACTGTCTTAATATGTGGAAAACACAATTTTACATGAATTAAATTTCTCGTAAATATTATACTTTACTCTCGTAGCTCATATTTTACTCACTAATGGGAGCTTCTTTTTTTTTTGTTTGTTGGACATAATGTCCTAATCGTTGATTAGATTTGGTCCAAATTTGGTGCATATGAACCTACTCAAGGAGATCTATTATGTTTATATCTCATATTTTACTCTAATAGCTCATATTTTACTGGCTTCATGGAGCTTTTCTTTTTCTTTTTTTTTAGAAAAAAATACTGTGGACTTAACTTGAAATTTGATTAGAGGAGTTTAATCAGGTGGACTTCTTGTTCAACTCAGGGGATTGGGAACTTTTCGGGGATATACCCTTACTATCGGGGACAACAACATACTCCTAGTTTTTATTATAAAGTTATGACAAACACTGCTTGTATTTCACTGTAATTGTCAAAAAGTAATTTTGTACCGTGTTTGATTTGATTTTAGTCAATTATTGCAGAGAGAGATTTGTCTCGACACATATATGAACTAAATGACTGCTGAGGGGGCCCATTGGGGGGCCACCACAGGGAATCCACAGAGCACCTGTAATGCCCTTCATGAGAGCTTGATTCTAAATATTGTTTAATCTTTATTGTTGTATAAATTGTTTATTATCTCTTATTCATACTCTCTCTCTGCTCCGCAAACCTTTGCCAAGGCACAACGGTAGCCTGGGTTTATGAAAACCCAGGCTACCGTTGTGCCTGGGTAGCCTGGGTTTTCATAAACCCACGTTTTTCATAAACCCACAAGCACGTTGACATTAATGGATTTCTCCATTAATGTCTGAATTATCGCCAGCCTCTAAATGTTCAGTCAACTCCAACAAACTCTCTGAGTATCTCTCAAATGCTCTGTAGCCGGTTATCTCCTGCACCTTCAACTTCAGTGTCTCTGTTCAGCCCACTGATCTGCCAGCTCCACCACCAAAGTAATATAAATGGATTAAAAGGAAGACTTGAAACTGAGTCCAAAGCTCCACCCCCCAAAGAAACTTCAAAGGAATCAAAGAAAGAAACGCAGCAATAGCCACATTCTGACGCCACTACTCCAAATGCCTTATTTTTTTCTTGAATTTTGAAACATTACTGTGAAATTTACTACCTCTGGGTTAAATTTACCTGCAAATTAGTCCTGTAGTTTTTTTGTGTATATCTTGCGCACAAACAAACAAACAAACAAACAAACAAACAAACAGTCAAACTCACAGATTCAAAGCACAACCTCCTAGATAGTTTAATATGGGCCTGACAGAAAGATTTCAGGACACATAATTCATCACAGAGCTTATTTAGCAGCAGAAGAAAGACCTGCACAATATGACGGCTGTGGTTGTAATGTTTTGTTGGTCAATGTATTCCTTTTATGCAACAATACTGGTTATGTTACATTATTTGACTTTCTTTGCATGCGATAGTGGTTGTGAACTTTCCAGTTTACCGTATACAAAACGTCACATAGTGCTGCATAACTTCAAATACTAAAAGTGCAAAAATTCATACCAGACCTCTCTAAAATTCAAAACTTTAACAGATAAAAACATAGCAGGTTGACATTGGAATGAAGTATTGTGGGTAAAAACTGAAATTGATCATGGGTGTGTTAGATTTCCTGTGCGAATGATCCAGCTCTGACATAAGTTAATAGGACTGGCACGCAAATCAAATTCTCCTTAGGGCCTCATAAAGGCTCGGATGCAATAAAAAAGGACATTTTTCTTCATTCTTTTTTAACTAAAGCACGTTGCTTCTACTCAAAACACTCCTTAGACACGTGGTTCTGATTGCCTGGGGGTTTTCAAAAACCATATAGAAGAAATCAAAGCCTATATTCAAGGTCCCCTATATCCTGGTGTGGTTGAAACCTGAGACTCTCTGGGCTGCGTGTTGGTGAGCAGAGAGGGTGAGGAGAGGCAAAGCTGGGTGTCAGAGTTTATCTTCACCAGTGTGGTACACCTCTCTGCAGAGTGCTGGACCTCCTGCTCAGAGTTCACTTCAAGAAGGTAAGAAACTTTGGCATCTACAAGGTCTTTATTATATAGTTTTATATTTATATTCAGGGGGAGGACGTAATCTGACAATCTGATGCACATCTTTGTAATAAAAAGTAGTATTATTATTAATATGTAGTTTTCATCTACAACTCTGCAGCAGCTTCTCGTGAACATGAACATCCTTCATGTCCTGGGTCTCCTCCAGCTGCTGGCTGGATCTGCTCTCACTGTGAGTTTAATACAAGTGATTACATTCTACTGTCTGAGTATTTCATTGAGATTTCAAGAGGAACACTGTGTCCAAAACGCTCAACACAAAGAAGCACGACTTTTTCTCATGTGCTCACATGTTATGCAATGTTTAGGGGACTGTTTGTGGCCAAATGTTCCTGCTTCTATTTTGGCTGCTCTGGCTGTGTGTTAGTGGTTGACGGTGGTCTGTGATCTGATGTGTGAAAGCACGACGTGTTCCAGATGCTGAGAGAGGACATTTTGACTGCTTGCATTTTCTGCAGGCGAGACCCGTCCATGACCACTGGGGAGAGTTTGGAGCCTACGGGCCGTGCAGTCGCACCTGTGGGACCGGAGTGGCAATGAGGAGCAGGAAATGCATCACTGTAAGGTAGGAGATCAGGAAATGGAGACTTAGGGATAATTTATTTCACAATGTGGGTTTAGTATGGAAGCTGAGAAAACCCATGGTAGGAGATAATTATCTATGGCCATTTTGTTGTGAATACAATAATATTTCTGTTGCTCTGGCAACAGCGTAAATATGACCAAAAAGTTCAACGAAGCACCAAAAATATGAGAGAAACAGCAGGTGAAAACCACAAATGTACCTAATAATAACCTTAACATACACTGTACCTAAAGTCACAGCAATCTCGGTTTATTATGTTTGCTTGAGAAAAGGAGAAGAAGAAGCCTTTATTTGTCAAAGACATCCCTTTTATCCACCAGTGGAAAATTGCGCACATTAACTTTGAGTTCACTTACACGTTTTCTCCATGGCAACTTGTAAACATTCGTCAAAGCAGCTTAGGCCTGTGTTAATGCTTGGTTTGAATATAATCTGACATTTAAATAATGGAAATTCCTTAGTCATTAATAAGTATCTTTTGTTGTGTGTTTTCAGGAAGTTGAATAAGGTTATTAGGTTAAAGTTAAGGTTAAGGTTATTTTATAAGTCACATGACCGCATGACCCCGAGGTTTAGCTGGAAGTCAGGAGGCAAAAACAGCTGAGACTCCTGATCTCTGATGAACAAAGTAAATAATAGCGCTCTCTGATTGCTTCTTTTAGTTCTAGTAATGTAACGTTTATCCAAGAATATGGTAAAGATCGATTCAAAGAATTTGACAAGATATAAAGACATTTTTGTTTGCATGCAAAAACAATTATTTTGTCTGTCTAACAGAACCGATGGAGGACATAACTGCCTCGGATCCTCTAAGTCCTTCCAGACCTGTAACACACATGTAATTATCCATCAACTGTTCTATGAATCACATCAACCCACTTAAATATCTCCTAAACTGTGACAATAATCCATCACTGTGTGCCGCTCTAGGAATGTCCAGCTGAATCCAGGGACTTTAGGGAGGAGCAATGCTCCCAGTTTGACATGATGGACTTTCGTGGAATGCGTCACACGTGGCTTCCTTACTATGGAGGTAAAATACACACAGTATATCAGCTGTGTTTTATTCAACCTACAGCTTACCTGGACTGCCAGAGCCATGGGTGTTTAACTAAATGTAATCTTAGTAGAGAAATAACACTGATAATCCTGTATTTTACACCAGTTCTTCATTATGTTTCATTTACTCTACATACAGTATTGAGAAATGCGGGTTCATAGCGATCAAACCTGAGTCAGAAGAGTCCAGTTCGCAGGCCCAAACCTTTATAGGGCTGGAAGCTCAATCTGATTTGCTGAAAAGCAGAAAAATAATTTTCGTAAACTCTGTACAGATATTCTGAAAAATGCAAAGGAAAAAATTGAAAATAAACTAATTTAATTCAGATATTTGGAATTCTTCGTTCTCTTTCATTCCTCAACATTCTATGTTCTCTTTGTTTCTGGCTTTTCTGGAGGAGAGGTAATTTAGAAAATACAAATAAACGCCATGTCTAACCCATCCTGCTGCTTGTTTTTGCGTATGCGTCGATCCAGCTCTGGTTCTGAATCAATCTGAGTCAGGTCTCTCATTACTGTTGATTGAAATAAATATTTGACTATTCTAATGAATGCATCTGTTGTGCAGCATCAAATCCTTGTCAGCTTAACTGTGTCCCAAGAGGAGAGACCTTCTACTACCGACACAGACCTGCAGTAGTGGATGGGACACCATGTTACCGGGGCCGCACTGATATTTGTGTGGACGGCATCTGCAGGGTAGGAACCTTGAGAGCTCTGCACTGTATCTACAGAGTAGCTCCATTTTTTTCTTTATTGTTGGGCAATTTATACCTTAACCTTTTCCACAACTTGTGTCACATATGCAGGAGCAACTGCATATTTTAAAGGCATGTGAATAACACCTTTGACCATGTCACGTTATTTCTCCAACTTATTACCACTGGTAATTTATGCCGAATAGACCTTATTTACATTACACTATATCTATTATTTTTTTTAGTTTAACTGGAGTTCAGATCAGAGGAATGAATGTTGATGTATTTTCCTGTTTACTTAGAACATTGAAATAAAATCATTGAATTTTTTTTTCTAATTGTAGCAAATTTAACATCTCTTGTTTTCCTGGGTAACAAAAGATACTATAAATATGAATAAAACACCCACAATTCATTGAAAGTAGAGTTCATTTATTTTCGTTTTAAAATGTGTAAATACAACCATCCATCTAAATTTTAGACTAATTCAATAAAAATAAAAAAATGAAACATTGAAATTGTGGGTGAACTTTGATTCAAAGACAATAGGAATATGAAATAATATGCGGAACTCGGGTCTTCTAAAGATTTGACTCGTCACATACGAGCTGCGAGTGATTCTAAGATTTTTTTTAGTTGTTTTAGGCATTTCTGCAGCTCTATTTAGTTTTTAAGCTCTAGACATTTCTTGTGGACTTAAAAGCTTTTCATGGTTTGCTGTCAGAATGGTCGTAAGTAGATAATGCCTGGAAATGTATTTTTGGGCGAACTGTACCTTTGAATGTACTCACTGTCAATTTATTTTTTTGATTGTTGCACACAGAAGTTCCGACCATCCAAAGAGGAACTCAGATGTTTGATATTGATCTAAATGACGTTTCTGCCCCCCAGCTGCGGATCCATGGAGAGTTTATGGGCTTGGATGAAGATTCTACTCCGTTGCACTCTGCAGCTCCTGTAGTCGTTGCACTTCAGCCAAGGGAGACGCTCACCTACATCTACAAGATCGGTGTCTACGGCGAGTGCTCTGTCACCTGCAATGGAGGCATGCAGTATCGCAGCGTGGAGTGTTGGGTTCAGGATCCAGTCAACCCCCACATGGTGGACGAGTCTCACTGCATCTCTCAGCTCCTGCAGAGACCCGTCAGGCAGCAGGCCTGCAATATGAAGCCCTGTCCTGTAGAGTACAGAGTCTTCAGCTTCAGTGAGGTCTGTACCTCATAACCAGAGGTGGAAAGTAACAAATACTTTATTGTGTACTTAAGTAGAGTTTTTCACCTTTACGCCCTACATTTAAACACAAATATCTGCTCCTTCTACTCCTCAGAGTTTCAAATCATGATGTTGACTTTAATATATTGGTTTTATATTGGATCTTTGCATAATTCTTCTGACATAAAAACTGATTTCAACATATATGATTGGAATATAAGGTGTATGACCACAAAGGATCTCCACCACGAACAAGAGGCGTGATGTCAGTTTATTTCTCCCCATTCGATTTTCTTTCTTGTTCTATACACAATGATCATAATGATTATAATGATTATAATGACATGTGAACGGCAGTATTAGAAGTTGGAATAGAAGCTCAAATTGATATTATATAAAGCTTATATCAATACGAGATGAGATTCAGTTGATTTTGAACATAAATAATGACTAAACGTCCTTCGGTGGGCAACCTTTTATACTTTGGGTACATTTCAGAGCCTGTACCTTTTCACAAGAATCAATACTTAATGAATAACACCTACCGACGCGTGGAAAAAAAAACTACACCGTGACATTTACCATACATGAAAGTCTGATCTGTATCCAGTTAATACTCTGGATCCGGTAATCCAGAATTTGTAAATTTATACACATTCTGGATTCATATGCACCAACAAAATCAGACCAAAGGTTGATAAATTATGGTCCAAAAATGTAAGGACATAAAGCTCCTCGTAGTGTAGAAATATGCAACTGACCTTTCCGAAAAACACTCCAGTTCTTCCTCACACTAAGGTCTATGGGGGTGTTAAACTTTAAAAAGATCCATGAGGTATGTTTTGAGTTATTGCGTTAGCAGCAAGGATCTGCGGCCGTAGCAATAACAATTCCATAATATGCCTGACGCTTCATGCATATTAGTGTAACAGTAACCGCTGTGATAACATAGTGGCTAGCAGGTCTCGTTTATGATGGTTATCCTGAGGAACAGGGATAGATTTCTGATCTTGATACGTATGATGGTCAGTGCTCGGTGACCTGTGGTGAAGGCCAGCAGACAAGGGAGGTGACCTGCGTGGGGTCAGGAGGTGAACGTCTGGTTGAACATGACTGTAGCGGACTGGCAAGACCTCCTTCTGTCCAGACCTGCCGCAGACCTGCATGTCTCACACGCATCACCTGGCATGTGACAGACTATGGGCTGGTAGGTGAAATAAACCACACGAAAAAAACATTCATGTCTCCTCTACCTCCACATGATTGACTCTCTGCTGTCTTCAGTGCACCAGAAGCTGTGGTGGGGGAGTGAGGGAGAGGAGAGTGGGCTGCTACGACACAGATTTGACAACTTACCCAGAAGCCCGGTGTGGAACAGCGAGCAAACCCGTCTTCTTGGAGACGTGCAACTCACAGTCCTGCCCCAGAGCACAAAGTGAGATCCACTCTTATTTATGCTTTCATTATTTCTGGTTGTTTGGTTTTAAACAGTGTTACCTCTCTTAAGTGGTTCCAAGTGTGCAGTACCCAATGGGACAAGACTCCACCTCTGGGAGAGGATTTGTACCCTTTGGTCCAGGGGATCCTTCAGGTAAGTGGAGCAGGACTAAGAACAAATGTTCACAAATCTATACAAAGCAGTCATAAAAAATGAAGAAAGATTAAAAAAGTAGACAGAACCCGCCATCAGAACTCAGGTACGATAACATCCTCTCAGGAGGTTAATGCTTTTGTCTGCTGTCAAAATTTCTGTCTGACTTTTGGAAGCATGACAACCCATTCAATCCTAGAATGGACTCAGATTACGGGACGGATCAAGGAACTTTCTTTAGTTTCTTTCATTCCTGGTTATTATGCATTAATTCAGCTAAATAACGGCTGCTTTAGCTCAGTGGATAGAGCAGTCGTCCCCCAAACAGCAGACCAGGGTTCAAGTCCAGCCCCTGACACAACAGGGGCTGGGTCCCTGAGCAGGACCCTGAAACCTCAGCTACCTGGTTGCTTCACAGGGGCCACCCACTGCTCCTTCAGGGATGGGTTAAATGTAAAGATACATTTCAAAACATTGTACTGTATAATATGTGATAAATAAAGGAAAGATTATTCCCTGACAGATTTTGATAAAATTTAGGAGGGTTAAGCGGAACCCAATCCATATTTGGATACTACTAATAAAAGTATCCTGTTTTGAACAGGATACTTTTATTTATCCTGTTCAAAACAGCACTGAAGCAATTTCACTCCTGCTGTTCTGTATGATGAAGGTGAAATGTTTTTTTTTTCTATTGTTCTGCATCTGTGGTAGCACTGAAGGCAGTAACCGAGATGAATTTGAACTTCTGTAGAACCTTTAAAGAGATCGCACAACCGTGCTGCAAAGAAGACATTTCTCTATGATGCCTTGGTTTGTTTGCACTGATCAGAATAATGGCAGAAAAACGCCAGTCCTTTATGTGATAGCATGCTAAGGGTCCTCCAGCATAATTAGTCAATCAGTCTTAAGCATTTTTAAAACATAGGTAAATAAAACAAAGTGCTTTGCACAATAAAACAATTGTCGCCTTATCCCTCCACCAACCTGGTCCACTCAAAAGAGACATTGTAACACACCACCGCCGGCGTTAAGTGTGATGTCTCACATGGATGTGCAGCGCTTTTTAAACATGGCATCATTTAGCATCCTTATTCCACGGAACACCTCGTTTCCATGGTCCAATATCCATATGTTTGATCCAGACCTTGGTCAGGAGGGGATTTAACACCTTCAACCTAGGGTCAAACTGAAAAGTCCAAAATTCTGCACGTCAGACGAGTCAGGTGTGAAAGCACCCTTAATTGAGAGGGACTGAAGGACCTTGGTGGAGAAACGAGCTCTAATGACTTCCCTTTTGATTTTTGAGTGATCCTGGCTCCGTCTACAATGTGTCCTTTTTTGTAATTGCTTCCGTCTAGATCGTAATTATACTGGTTTCCCATTGTTTTCCACTTCTTCCTTCACAAAAACAAACTCTTAACTGTTTCCTTTCATACCGTTCTACAGAGTTATATTTAGAGTCTTAATTTATCCTAAAGCTTCCAAACAAGACCTCTTTTAAAAGTCTATGCTTCTTATAACCATGTCCATGACTGTGGTTACTCCCTTTAGCTTCTATGCCACAATCAAACACAGCGTCCGAGCCCCATCCTCCTGCGACAGGAGCTCAGTGTATGCAGTCATTCTATGGATGCTGTCCTGACGGTCACACCTCCGCCACGGGGCCCAGGAACCAGGGCTGCTTCCATGATGACTGTGTTCGCACAAGGTAACACTCCGGCCGTCAAATCACAATATGGAATATGGTTTTATTATGACGTGTTTCCAGCATTTGAAAAAATATCTTTTGCGTAGGTATGGTTGTTGTTTGGACGGAGTGACTCCAGCTCAAGGATTTGGACGCGTCGGCTGTCCAGAGTTACAGACAACCGACACCAATGTGGTATGAACATCTAGGAAACTTTTTTCATCTAAAACTTTGATGAGGCGAACCAATCAAACTTTATTTATACAGCAAATAATTTACACGCAGTTCAAAGTGCTTTATGGGTAATTGATGAAACTGAAGAATTTAAATTGGATTTGAAAGATGAGGGTTTTCACTTTTTTAATAATCATAATATTAATAATTTTAATAATAATAATTAACTTAATTTGGATAGAACTTTTAAAACACTTGGTAATAAAGTGCTTCACAAAAGAGACTGTTGAGCTAAGTGAAAGATTAGGAAGTTACACAACTTAGTCCATTTACTGGAAAGGAACAGGTTGTAACAAGGTTGCAACACGCGTCATAAAGAGTAAACCTCTTTATGATTCTACACTGATCGATACTCAGAGAGTTTGATGGAGTTTCCAGTAGATTTAGAGGCTGGCAGTAACTCAGACATTAATGGAGAAATCTGCATGAATTGTTTCTTCAAACTTGGGTACTGTTGTGACTTGTTCGTTTAATGTTTTATACAGGAGAGGAACAGAAAATGCCAAAACGTCTGTTTAAGAGAAGGTTTAGAGGTTGGGTTTTGGCTCTTGGCGGGGTTTTATCGCTCTCAAAGGGCTTTTTCTAGTCCGTATCTGAATTTGTCTTTAACACAGAGCAAATATTAGCCTTCACACTAGAATACCAAAAATATTCATGCTATAAAAACGATATAAATCATCTGAATAAGAAAGATTACATTAACGCTAACTCTCTCTTTCTGTCGCTATGTCTGAGAAGCGCACACCACAACTCACTCAAACCGCCTCTCCACCCACTGGTTACATTTGCTCCCTGCCCCGTGACGAAGGCCCCTGCGATACTTGGAAGGTCCGCTTCTACTACAACTCAGTAACCAGCAGATGTACAGAGTTCTGGTACGGAGGCTGCCACGGCAACAGGAATAACTTTGAGTCCATGGCAGAATGCAAGACACAGTGTGTGGCTGTGAGAATGGAGACCCCGCCTGGTCCTCGCAGAGAGACTCCAAGGAGAGGGTCAGCCAGGGGAGTTAGGAGGGCAGCAGCATAACCCCACTCGTCACTCCACAGGGAAGATTCTAACATGAAAACTGTCGCGATTTATCAACGTATATGATGACATACACACCTAAATATGTATTGTAAAAGTTAACACATCCTATTTTATTAAACATTTGACTTCGTATGAATTATGTCCATAGCCTCGCATATTTACTTTTTGTGATTTGTGATGCCCACATTATTCAGTTAGGTGTTTGCCTTTCTAGATCAGGACGGTAATAAAAATGTTGAGTGTGAGGGTGAATCATAAAAACCATCAATAAATTGTCAGCTGCCAGTAAGCAGTGAAAAAGCTGGTGATGTTGATTACTGTCTCCATCTACTCACAATTTTTCCAAACATGCATTTATCTTGTGTTCTGCAATCCAAATGCTCAATTTTTTACCAAAAACAAAAAACAAAATCCCAACAAACAACAACCACTGGGATAAAACTTACTATATGTATTCAACTACTGTTAAATATAAATAGCACAAGTTGTTCAGTACAACTTTAAATAAAAATATAGTTATGGATACCTTTCATACTTGAAAATGTTCTTTTTACATCACTACATTTATTTGATGGTTTTAGTTACGAACCACTTTCAGATAAATTTTACACATATACTGATTAGTCATATTACCTTTTTGCATAATAATGCAGATGAAAACGTATTGCGTCAGACAGGCCTTTTTTTTCCAACTGCTCTATGGCCCAGTTCTGATGCTGATATGGCAAGAGAGGCTATGGGTCAATATGGCTAGAAGATGATCTATACAGCTCCATACACAGCAAGCTACAGTGCTGTGACAACCAAGGCCTAGGCACATCAGTGATCCTCGGGTGCCCTTGACCTTATAACCCTGTCGTCAGTTCACCGGTTGTCCCTCCTGAGACAAATTTTTAGGGGATACCCAAGGGATCCCTTTGTCAATAAGACACCTAACCTATGTCATGTGGCATCAGCAGTAGTTTGGGTGTTGTATCGGTTTGTTGTGGTGAAGAAATAGCTGAGTCGTAAGGCAAAGCTCTCAATTTACCCATCCATCTATGCAATCCTCACCTTTGGTCAAGAGCTGTGGGTAGTGACAGAAAAAAGGAGGTCAAAGATACAAGTGGCGGAAATGAGCTTCCTTCGTAGGGTGACTGGGCTCAGCCTTAGATATAGAGTAAATAACTCAGATATCCAGAGAGAACTCAGAGTAGAGCCGCTGCTCACACATCACATCTGGCCAAGGAACGCCACAGGATCCCCCAGAATGAGCTGGAGAGTGTTACAATGGAGAGAGGTATTTCTGGAAATTCCTTATTAACCTGCTGCCAACTTGAGGCGGCCGCAGATAAGCGAAAGAAAATGAATAGTTGGATGGATGGATTAGGAGTACTTTCGCTCCGTGCATTAATTTTTCTCATAATTAAGTGCATTTAATTAAGAAATGTAGTTAAGAAAATTCGTTTAAGCAAGAAAAAAAAAAAGTTTGTATTAATGTCTTTGTATTTTAAAGTCCTTTATTTTGAAAGCATATTACAGACACGAGCTTTATTTTGAAGCCACTTTAACTTCCAACCGGAACAAGTTAAACGTACTTTCCGGTAAATATTGTTTCCGTGGTTTCAAAGGTTTAACGAGGTTTTGTTTTGAACTTATTTCAGTTTTACATTCTTTATAGAAAGATATTACCCTTTTCTCAAAACTACAATGGTAGGAATATTCTTTTTGTTTCTTGAATGATAAACATTTTTGGAATGTGTGATACTTGCTACGGTTAATTCATTATTGCCCAGCCAACATGCTAACCAGCTAATGCTACTGCCTTACATGTATACTCCAATTTCCTCTTGTTACCTAACGCAATTTTTACATTCACGTGCAAATTACTCATCTCTGTCTATTAGTCTTACTGTAAATTAATAATTAGAAAGTTACTGCCATAGTCAGTGATTTTTCTTAACAGCATACGTTTGCCTCCGGTTTGATACTATAACAGTCACTGTGTGGAATGCTTTGGCGGAAGGTTTCTAGCAATGTATCAGGCAGAATCTGAGGCAATTCGTGTAATTAATTCATGTGAATCGATGTTCCGGAAAAAACTGACATGTTGAATTAATTTGCAATGTTAATTATTCTTACAGTCTCACACAATTTTGCTGGTTCAACCAACCAAGAGACCTGAGGGCCGCACATATGCTGACTACGAGTCAGTGAATGAATGCATGGAAGGTGAGTCTTGTACTCATCTAAAGGTTGTCATTGTCTGTTGCAGCTTCCATTTCAGCTTCTTTGATTTATGCCCACCGAGCCCCCAGCTCCACCTCCAAATGAACGTCAAAGGAACAGGGGCATCAATAATGCAAACAGTGTAGGAGAGTGCCTTGCAACTTTGTGATGTCACGACACCAAACAGCTTATAGTTTTTATTTCAATTTATTTAAATGCTGCGAAACAGGTAGAGTCACAAATATTTGTCATCTGAGTAAATTTTCATGCAAATCCTTCCACTAGTTTTTCAGTAATCTTGTTGATAAACAAGTGCTAGGTATGGGCAATCATTTTCAAATACTCAACTAGTCATTAAGTTAGAAACAACATTGACTAGTAGGACGAATATCTTGCATCCTAAAAATATTTTGCCGTTGTTTTCACCAGCACCTGGTACTAACTCAGCACTAATGTCAGAGGGGGGCTGATATAGACCTCCAGGCTGTTTGCAACTGCTATTAACAAACAGAAGAACTTATAAACCCCTTTCTTTGACATCATATATTCCCATGACTCTCTCTTCCAGTGAGCAAGTGCTAACGTTAAGGGCAATGGTTAGAGAGAACTAAAACGTGTCTTGAACCAAAAAGTATTCTGAATTTGGCAAAGTGCACAAATTACAGCCAAATGATGGGTAGAAGAATTAGATTGAAATAGTTCTGGTCGCTATCGAATAGTATTTTTCCTCAACTCAAGCCTTTCAGTCAATTTCCCCCTGATCAGTGCAAAACATTTTTGTTTGGGAAAAATAGCTTTGCAAGACACAACACTGCCAAAAGGGTCTGATTTATTTACCAACAAATTTACTGATTGAAACTTGTATGTTATAACGGTGTTGCCATTTAACAAAATAACATTTAGAACTTACTGTGTTAGCTAAATGTTTTAGCTTTATTTTTACTCATTTTGTTGTTATTTCAGAGGAATGGTTTTGCCTCCATTTATCATTGTCGCACCTCTCTTCTAGGTGTTTGTAAAATGTATGAGGAGCATCTAAAGAGGATGAACCCAAACAGTCCCTCCATCACGTACGACATAAGTCAGTTGTTTGATTTTATTGACGACCTCGCAGATCTGAGCTGTCTTGTGTAAGTGTGATTTAAACTAAAATTTACCTTGCATTTTCAACATGTTGATTTCTATCAGTGAAATGTATAATTTATTGTTTTCCACAGGTACAGACCTGAGACTCAAACATACCAACCGAACAACAAAGACTGGATCAAGGAGAGGATATATGCTTTGTTGCGGCATCAAGCTCAGCAAGCCACCAAGTATAGGAACTAGTGACGAGACTACTGCCGTAGGAGTTTACTGTACTTTGGAAAAGGAAGAGGTTTGAAAATAATAGGCTGCAGTTAAAAAATTGGGGGATTTATACATATGTTTTCTAATTTGTTACACCAGTGGGGAGACACATTATTGGTGGAAAAGGGATCCTTGCTTGTAGACAGCCTCGCAACATTTCATTAAAAAAATTTTTTTTTTTCAAGTTTTAAACAGTGTGGTTACAATCACACCTTTGTGTTTTGTTTTGTTTTTTACAAATATACATAACTTCACTGGACATGATGTTGAATGTGAAGTAAGTTGACTTATATTTTAAAAGTGCAGTATGTAAAATTTAGAGGCATCTCTTTCACTAACTGAAAAATAATGGATGTTTTTGCTGGTGTATAATCAGCTGAAAATTAGTCTTTTTTTTTTCTTTTTCCTTTTGGAGGCAGCTTAGAAAATAGAGCGAGGGGGGTCCTCTTCCATCGAGCCCATCATGATTGGCTGTCATATCTCTTTGGTAACGTAGAACGGAAAAACTGAACCATTTTCACATTAAGTTGAGAAGTGGCAGAAAAAAAAACACGCTGAGCTCTTAGAAACCAATGAAGATGATGATAATTTAAAGTTATGGCCGTCTAACCATTTTTGACAAATGGACGACGATACCTATTTTTTAGCACAAGAGAAAGAATCTGAGCATGTAATCTCACCATCAAAGAAGGGAAAAACACGACCCTTTAAACCGTTGATTGGTAAGCTGTGCAGAACCAGGGGATCCAACTTGGGGAGTTGAGGGGGAGCTGCATGGCGTGGGAGCATCCCCTTGTGGGACCTCATTCCAGCACTGCCCGACCCCTGCTGGTTGCATTTCCTCTGTGCCGTGATCAACGCTTCAACATGGAAAGGTTTGGATGCGATGTTGGCTCACAACTCTGGCAAGAGCATTGCAGCCCCCATCTGACCAGAATTGTGGACAGAGTAGTTGCTGCACCCTCTTTCCTCTTCCTTATTTTGACCACATTACATCACCCCACCTTGTTATAATAGGGAGAACAAAGCTATATAGGTTGCGATCTGAAATCTCAGCCACTCAATCTAACACAATGCACCATTAGGTAAATATCAGCAGCCTTACTGATCTGTTTTTCATATATTCACATCTTTTGTTCTTACTATTGTTTCCATAGACTGTCAATGTGATGTAAACATTTCGTTTTGCGTAGATTTCCAAATCCCCCTGTTCTGTTACCTCTGATTTGAATAAATTATTTTCCTCTGATTGGTTGGATTTTGTCATGATATTCATCTCCATATCTTTAAGAGTAAATTAGGATAAATACAACATAGAGTTTCTGGCGTTGATTCATATGCACCATATTTGGATTAAATCGGACTGTAGGATATAAAGCTCTTCCTTGTGTCAGAAATATGCAACTGACCTGTCCCAAAACCGATCCAGTTATTCCTCATACTAATGTCTATGTGGTTGTAAAACTTGAAAATGATCTATGAAATACTTTTTGAGCTGTTGCGTTAACTGATGCAGCAATGACAGTTTCACTATCTTTTCAGGGACATTAGTGTTACAATAACCGCTGCAATAACATTGAAGCTAACGTTTGCCAAATTTATCATTATCCTGAGGAACGGATTGATTTCTGATCTTGTAGGTGATGGTCAGTGCACGGTGACGTGTTGAGGCTAGCAAGCGATGCATGTGACCAGCGTGGTGTCAGGAGCTGAACATCTTGTTAATATGCCTATAGGCTACAGACAGAACGAGGTCCTGCAAGTGTGCTATAGCCCGTAGGACTTAGGTCCAGATTTGCCAATCCAGACACATTACCTGGCATATGACAGACTATGGACTGGAAAAAGCAGTCATAAAAAATGAAGAAAGATTAAAAATTTAGACAGAACCCGCCATCAGAACTTAGGTATAATTACACCCTCTCATGAGGTTAATGTTTTTGTCTACTGTCAAAATTTCTGTCTAAATTTTGGAAGCTTGAAAGAAAAAGTACGCGACAGATTTCCATGGAACTTTGTGTCATGGCAGATTTCATATAACAGAGTAAACCTTACTTGCTTGCCCAATTTTCTTGTTTCCAATACATTATCATTAACAACAAAATGTTCACTTGCTGCCTTTTATATCTCACCTGCTGACCGGTGCCATTATAGAGATATTTATGGCGGATTTTTGTGTAACTATTTTATAAAACATGAAGCATTGTGATGAATTTAGAAAAAAAAGATAATTAAATATATCACCTAGAAGTACTTTCACTGTGTACATTATTTCCCCTCATGATTAAAAAAATTTGATTTAGAAATATAATGAAGAAAGTTTATTTATGCAAGAAAGATAAAATGTTGTATGAATGTTTCTTTGTTTTTTTAAGGCCTTTATTTTGACAGCAGATTTCCGAAACAACGATCTTTATTTTGAACCTGCTTCAATTTCCAACCGGAACATCATAAACGTAATTTCCGGTAGATATTGTTTCACTTAACGCCTACGTTTCAGAGGTTTGATGGGTTTTATTTCTTAAAAACTTTTTGGGTTTTAAATTCTTTATTGAATGGCAGTATCTTCGGTCAGCACTAACATGGTAAGATTTTGTTTTTCGTTCCTTGAATCCAAAACATTTTTTTCCTTATGATATTAGCTGCCGTCCAACAAGCTATCGAGCTAACGTTAATACCATACATGTAATTAGCCCAATTTCCTCTTGCTACCTCACGCTAGTGTTAACATTGACAGGCAAATTTCTCACCTCTGCCTATAATAAAAGTAAATCATTTGTCATATTCGGTCATCTTTTTTTGTTTAACAGCATAGGTTTACCCTCAGTTTGAAGCTATAACGGTCAATGTTTGAATTTCTTGTGCGGAAGGTTACCTGCAATTTATCAAACTAAATCTTAAGAAATTCGTGCAATTAATACAAGTGATGCGAAGTTCTGTTAACAGCTTACAAGTTGAATTAATTTGTTCTTAATCATTCTTACAGTCTCACACAATTTTGCTTGTTCAACCAACCAAGAGACCTGAGGGCCGCACGTATGCCGATTATGACTCAATGAATGAATGCATGGAAGGTGAGTGTTGTCCTATTCTAAAAGTTTCTAAACCAGAAAGTGCACTCAGAGAGCCAAAACCTACCTATGAACCTACTTTGTTTCTTCCTATGAATGAGTTATTGTCAGCCTGTAAATCTGCCGAATACTCCCAACATACTCTAAGTATCTAAAATACCTCCAGCTCCACCCCCAAATGAACATCAAAGGACCAAAGTCATCAATAATGATCATCATTTTTATTGTACGTTATTTAAATGCTGCGATACACATAACGTGACGAGGATTTTAACATTTATAGGACAAGCCAAATCCTACCTATTGAGTAGATTTTCATACAAAGCCATCAATTCGTTTTTCAGCAATCCTGTTGATTGACAAACAGCCAGGCAGACAAAATAACAGTTTGAAAACATTACCTCCTTCCTTGGTGAAAGTAATCAAGGTGCTTGTTGTGATGTTACAGGCGTAGTAGATATCCAACTGGCCTAAAACTATGTGCTAGGTATGGGCAGTAATTTTGAAATACGCGACTAGTCATTATGTTAGAAACAACATTGGGTAGTAGGACGAATATCTTTTCATTCTAAAAATATTTTGCCGTTGTTTTTTCCAGCACCTGGTACTAACTCAGCACTAATGCCAGAAGGTGGCTGATATAGACCTCCAGGCTGTTTGCAACTGCTATTTACAAAAGAAGAACTTATATACCACTTTCTTTTTCTTATATGTTCCCATGATTCTCTCTTCCAGCAACTGCTAACATTAAGGGCAATGGCTAGAGAGAACTAAAACCAAAAACCAAAAAGTATTCCGAATTTGGCAAAGTGCACAAATTACAGCCAAATGACGAGTGAAAGAATTAGATTGAAATAATTCTGATCTCTATCGAATGGTATTTTGCCTCGAAACTCATGCCTTTCAGTCAATTTCCCCCTGATCAGTGCAAAACATTTTTGTTTGGGAAAAATAGCTTTGCAAAGACACAACACTGCCAAAAGGGTCTGATTTATTAACCAACAAATTTACTGATTGAAACTTGCATGTTACAGTTCAAATATTTCAAATCCATCAATAAAGGTATCACTTTATGCAATAATTATTAAATAGCAACAGTGTTGCAATTTAACAAACTAACATGTAGAACTTACTTAGATATGTTTTAGCTTTATTTTTACTCATTTCATTGTTATTTCAAAGGAATTACTGACAGGTTTCAACTACAAATAGTATTTACAATTGGTTGATAGGTGTTTACAGCTGGATGAACACAAACATAGGTAAGGATATTTAGAGCCGATATTAAATACTGTTTTCCTGTGTTTTTGTGAGAGATACTTTAATACTGGAGACTAAGCATTAGTAACAGTTTTTTGAACATTTATAGTAACTAAATAAAGTTTATTATCTTTATAACCCTAAGCTGTTTTCTTTTAGATGCACGCTTTCAGAAATGGTTTTGCCTCCATTTATCATTGTCGCACCTCTCTTCTAGGTGTTTGTAAAATGTATGAGGAGCATCTAAAGAGGATGAACCCAAACAGTCCCTCCATCACGTACGACATAAGTCAGTTGTTTGATTTTATTGACGACCTCGCAGATCTGAGCTGTCTTGTGTAAGTGTGATTTAAACTAAAATTGACCTTGCATATTCAACATGTTGATTTCTATCATTGAAATGTATAATTTATTGTTTTCCACAGCTACAGACCTGAGACAAAAACATACCAACCGAACAACAAAGACTGGATCAAGGAGAGGATATATGCTTTGTTGCAGCATCAAGCTCAGCAAGCCACCAATTATAGGAACTAGTGACGAGACTACTGCCGTAGGAGTTTACTGTACTTTGGAAAAGGAAGAGGTTTTAAAATAATAGGATGAAGTTAAACATTTTTGGGATTTACACATATGTTTCTAATTTGTTACACCAGTGGGCAGACACATTATTGATGGACAAGAGATCCTTGCTTGGAGACCATCTTGCCACATTTCATAAAAAATCATTTTCAAGTCATTTTCATTTTCATTTTTCAAGTTTTAAACAGTGTGGTTACAATCACACCTTTGTTTTGTTTTTTTTAGATATACATAACTTTACTGGACATGATGTTGAATGTGAAGTAAGGGGACATATATTTAAAAGTGCAGTATGTAAAATTTAGAGGCATCTCTTTCAATAACTGAAATCTAACGTATGTTTTTACTGGTGCAAAAACACACACACACACTACTGTGGACTGAGTGATTGTTGCGCACTTTCTCCTCTTCCTTATTTTGACTGCTGCAGGTTCCCCAACCTGTCTATGATAGGGAGGAAGGTGCCTTATAGGTTGCAATCTGAATAATCATCATCATCATCACCACCACCAGATGCAAAAACATTTTTTACCAATGCCCCATTAAGTGAATATCTGCAGCCTAACTGATTTGTTTTTCATCTATTCCATCTTTTGTACCCAACTGTGTCCATAGACTGCAATTGTGATGTAAACACTTTGTTATGCATAGAGTTCCAATTCCCCCTGTTGTCTTTACCCTTGATTTGAATAAACAATTTTCTTCTGATGGGTGTTGGCTCTTGCATATACATTTTCCTGTTATGTAATATAAGTAAAGGTTTTTTTTATTTTTAATGATGAACATCTTTAGACCAATGTATTTGACATTTTTATAGATGCTGAATAGTCTCCGTAAAAATGATTTACTGTCTCTTTAAATGTGGAGGTCTACCCCTGCCACTGTTGCGCTGGAAACCCCGTACTAGCTCGGAAGAGACCCAAGATGGCTGAATACTCACGGGGGGGCTAGTTAGCTGTTATCTGAGGTAGACGTCTAGAATGAATGGCAAATAGCGTTAGAATGTGAAGAGCGACCGTTCCACTATATACGAGAACAATTTGTTGGTTTGCGTAATTTATTCTGATATGCGTGGTTACCAGTAAGGAGAGGCAGGTCTCTCCGCGGCCCCGAGCCAGAACATGGCGGAACGCTTGGGAAGAAATAGCAGCTAACGTTAGCTAGCTCGCTGGAGTATTTATTCAGACACTATTGGGCAAACTAGCCTTACTGCTGGTTCTTCAATATGAATTAATGTATTCGGTATTCATTCGTATCATATTTTGCTTAACACTGCTGTGTTACATTGAATATGTTGATAGCGTGCAACCTAGTCAGCTAACTCATTAGCCAGCGCAGCTAGCAGAGCCATAAGCGAAACGTTACACTCTGTTCTAGTGAGCAAATTGAGTTAGTTAGTTAGTTCTTGGCAATAACTGTAATCTGGACTAGCAAACGTTAATGTCCTTTGCACTTAGTACAAGATTGTTGCAATGGGATCCGAAATGGTTCTGTGTGGCGCGTTGCGTATAAACCACCTTGCAAGTTGAAATCTTTAAGGTTAAATAATAGAAACATCACAATCGAGTCCTGATTTTCCAAAAATCTCCTTTGAGGAGCTGGTAACCTTTTTGACCCTGACGCTATTTAGTCCTGCATTGTTTAGTTAAGCAGGTGTACATAGTGAATTGAAGTTGTGGCGTTACTAGGTGAAGCAGATTCCGCCTAAAAAGTCAAGAAGGGCTGTGAGGTGAGGTTGAAGCCGGTAGCAACCATCCGCCAGGATGACGGACACTCGTCGCCGAGTCAAAGTGTACACCCTCAATGAGGACCGACAGTGGGATGACCGTGGGACCGGACACGTCTCCTCGGGCTATGTGGAACGTTTGAAAGGCACGTCTTTGCTGGTGCGGGCGGAGAGCGATGGTAAGGCCATACTCAAAGATCACATGTGGTGTATTGAACATCATGAAGTCTCAATGATTAGATGTAAACATGAATTTATTAATCCAACTTTATTACCTCGGCCCTGTGTGTAACCAGAGGTGGATGAAGTATTGAGATCTCGAGTTATGGTACTAACCCGACATAATGAAATCAGCCCTCTTAAAGTAAAAGCCTAGCATTCAGAATTTTAGTCTCGCCTCAATAAAGGTCAGAGATAAGGTTGACGGTACAATATAAAGCCAGTGCAAGAAAATAGGCAAAAAGATTTGCCCCATTGAATAATTATGATAAAAATGTATAAAAAAAGCGGTGTTAACAAACATACTGATTCCAAATAATTTCCCAGTGATTGGTACAGTTTGAACAAAATTCAAGAGATTTAAAATGTCCAAGTCAAATTTGAGATGTATTAGAGAATGGTATTTAGTTCATTCAAAAATGAACTAAACTAAATATCTAAACAGCAAATCATACCAAATGGATAAGTGTACGAAGCAGTTCAAATTTAACAATCAGAAGAGTTGTTAAAAATAACAAATATTTTGCTCTGTTATAAATGATCGATCATATTAGTGATGCACTGTGTGAGTATATTCCTATTGCACCAGTAGTAAAACCATCAAAGAATATCATATTTTTGAAATTATAAACAATGTGTAAAACTATGTTGCTGCTGTAGATTTTAAAGACTTAATAATGATGATGATGTTGATTACTTTAATCAACAGGAAAATCATAGCCTATTTTTTTGTCCAAATAATTTTAGAGACACTCAGTCTTCCAGTGTATAACTAACATTCAAAATAAACACATTTGGAAATATATGATGTGATGTAAGCCTCGATTGTCATGTAAACGGGGATAGCGAGCCATGAGCTGCTGTGTCTTTGCACACCGCCATTTTAGTGGATTAGAAGTACATAGTAGCATAAAATTCGAAATTTTCAAGTATTTAAGTAACAGTATATAAGATCAGCACAACACATTTATGTTTTATTATTATTATTATTTCACATCAAAGTAAGCTTTAAATATCAAACTAAAATAGAAAAATTGCTCCTTTCTGTGTTTTTAGTTTTATTAGGGATTGGTAATCCGGATGATATTATCATACTACTTCGGTTTTGCATAGTTTAATATCCATGGGTCATCATTGCATATTTTTAGCAACTGCGACCTGTGAGAACCTTTTATTTCCAAAAATGTAACGGTTGCATATTATCAGCCTGTTTTCAGATTTGGGACTTTTCCAGAAAATACCAAGAGTTTTATAAATGTTGTTATGACATCACGTCATGACATCATAAAGTCACCAAAATTCAATAATATCTAGGATTTGGGTTATAAATACTGCATGGAAAACCATCCATTTATTATCCACAATCTTGCTAACAAATAGACAAAGTAAAAAAACATAACCTCCTTAGAGGAGGTAATTTACGGAGCCCCTTTAGTGTAAATTGAGATAACAATAAAATCCATCTTTAAATCGGTGTCTTCATCTAAGATTATGAACTATTAAACATACCTACTATTTTAGGTAATTTTTAAGATGACAATTTCCAAATTCCCTGATAAGCTCCTAAAATGCTATATTTTCAGATTTTTTCTCGGGCCTTTATGACATTAAACTGAATATCTCTGTGTTGTGGACTGTTGATTAGGATAAAATACAACATTTGAGGCCGTTAACTTGGGCTTCGGGACATTTTGATCAACACTTTCACTATTTTCATTAAATTTTTGGAACGATTAATCAGATTAATCAATAATAAAATACATTTTTAAATGCAGCTCCAAAAGCAATACATGCAATTTAATTGTGGAGTGATAGATTTTTTGTACATATAGATTATTTTTACACAGCAAGAGGTCATGATGGTAAAACCCAACTATGACATAAAGCCTATGTGCAATTCTGTGCATCTATGTGCAAAGGCAGATGTATGACTGTGAACTGGCTAGTGTGAACACCTTCAGGTATGTTTCATGTGGTTGATGGTTTATAATCCGAGGGATTGCAAAATCCCAGCACGGGTCCGCACAAATTCTTAATCTGCACGTAATTTATAAACAGTGCGCACAGATTTCTAAACCGAGGTCACAGATTTACAGATCGTTTTTTTTCTCTCAACTGACACTAGGGGGGCTCCATAGTTACTGGTATCTGCAGCTGTCAGACTAATTTAGTGGATTAGAAAGTTCAATATTTTCTCTCAAATGCAATGGGCTGATAGTATCAAGTAGCATACAATAGAAATTTTGAGGGAAGTACCTGAAATTTGTACTGATGTACAGTACTTGAGTAAATGTATTTAGTTGCTATCCAACCATGTGTGTAACTCTCTTATACCTTATACTACCAGCAACACAGAAGCCATTGTAATACACTTATTGGTCCACCTTTGTTTTTCCCCTGACAGGATCCCTCCTGCTGGAGTCTAAAATCAACCCTAACACAGCCTACCAGAAACAACAAGTAAGATCACACCATTGTCTTGTATAATGGGAATTTCTGTTCCAGGTTTGTTAGTTATAAATTGTCTTTGTTTTTCTTTTGGAAAGGATACGCTGATTGTGTGGTCGGAGGCTGAAAATTACGATCTGGCGCTCAGCTTCCAGGAGAAAGCTGGCTGTGATGAAATCTGGGAGAAAATATGCCAGGTAAATGCACTTCTCTTATGTGTGGGTTTATGTTTGTCTGCTCCATCTGTGCAGGCATTTGATATCAAGTTTTTCTGGATGTTTCTAATAAGTCTATTTCACTTACAATTACATATTTCCTATATGCTTGCTTAACTGTCAAGGTCCAGGGGAAGGACCCATCACTGGACATCACCCAGGATGTAGTGGACGAGTCTGAGGAAGAGCGATTTGATGACATGTCGTCGCCAGGACTGGAGTTGCCTCCATGTGAACTTAGCCGCTTAGAGGACCTGGCTGAGCTGGTATTGTCCTCACTCCCATCACCATTGCGGCGAGAGAAACTTGCACTGGCGGTGGAGAATGAAGGCTACATTCGCAAGCTTTTAGAGCTGTTCCGTGTGTGTGAGGATTTGGAAAACAGAGAGGGACTGCACCACATCTATGAAATCATTAAAGGCATTTTCCTTCTCAATCGTACTGCACTCTTTGAGGTTATGTTCTCTGATGAGTGCATCATGGACGTCATCGGTTGTCTGGAGTTTGACCCATCGCTTTCACAGCCTCGGCGCCATCGAGAGTTTCTAACAAAGACGGCTCGGTTTAAGGAGGTGATCCCAATCTCTGATCCTGAACTGCGTCAGAAAATACACCAGACATATCGGGTGCAGTATATTCAGGACATGGTGCTGCCCACGCCCTCTGTTTTTGAGGAAAACATGCTGTCCACCCTGCACTCCTTCATCTTCTTCAACAAGGTGGAGATTGTGGGCATGCTACAGGTGAGATCTGCAGATACCTATTGTATAAAGTTTCCCAGTGAATTGGATTTTTTGTGCATAATCCACATTTATGTAGCACAAGACTTACATCATTTTAATTCATACAAGTTTTTCAAACAGCCAATCCCGTCATAATAAAAAAATATTACATTTAAACACACAGGAGGGAATATTATTTAATAAAGTGTTTATGCAGTGAAGACTGGAAAATATAGTAATTATAGGCTTTCGTAAAGGTTTTAGTTTTGGCTGCTTGTGTTCATTTTACCCAGTCTGAAAATGTCTACTTGTCTTTTATGGTCATGTGATCTTTGTGTTTTTGTCCTGTGTCAACTCAGCAGTGATTATGTATGGCTATCTCCATGGAGACGGAGTTATGTTGTGTAAATCAGTTATGCTGCGCAGGGCGAAAACTGAATCTTGTACACCGTTGATTGTGGTACATTGTTATACTCTGAAGGTAAAAATTACTGATATATTACTTTCGTCGAGGCAGACGTGTCTGGCCAAAGTTGGGAGACAAAATATTTTGCTTATAAACCAGTCTGGATATACTGGATCACTGATATCAATAAATGTAGCTAGGTTATTAGAGCAATAAATCCCTGTGCACGTAACCCATTTGAAAAATATACTAAAACACAATAATGTAATATACATGAATTAATGTTATTTAATGCAATTTACATAAATTATATTTAAAGTAGATTATTATATTTTTGAGGTGAGTAAAAAAACATTGTTTTGATTAGATTTGATTTGTAAGATGTGTCTTTACACTATGTGTGTATATGAAAATCAGTCAGTAGTAAATATGTTTGTTTTCAGGGGCGTATTTCAAGAAGCGGGCTTAACCCATCTCTGAGTTAGTTCCTGAGCTCGGATTGACGGTTTCTGAGATGAGAAACTCGGGATTTCAGGTTTCAGAACCGTTGATCTGAGTGTGTTCAATCAATTCTGAGTTGGTTAGCCCTGATTCAAAATCGTCCTTGAGGACGAAGAAAAGCCATCTTCAGTGGGGGCTCCGATAATGTGATTCACCATGGCAACCACTGAGACGCTTTGGTCGCCATACTTCAGGGGCGCTAAGTTCCCATGTAAGCAGCTGAAAAATAAAATACAAATACAGAGTAACATTTGGGTGTACATATAACTCGCTGGAGGAATTTTATATTTCATCTGACAACGCTTCGGGATTGCCCCACCCCCCGGGAATGAGCTGGGGAGGTTTGCCTGACGTCAACCAGGCCGACCACCGATCCGAATACACTTGATGGATGGCAGACAGATTAATGATTGTATCTCACTTTGATTTTAAACGTGTTTATAATATCAGTTAGTGGCCCTTTTTTTCCGTAGTTTTAATATCAAATAATCATCAATGTTGCAGAAAAAAGATTTTGTTTAAAAAAACGTAAAGAAAAAAAAAAACTTTGTGTGAAAGACATCCAAAGTGTGTCATGTTTTAAGATGTACGGTTTGAGAATGTCATTCAAATAGATCATGGGATAATAGACCATGGAGAAAAAGCAGAGACAATCTGGGTCTCTCAGTCCTCTCCTGATGTCAATCTATTACATGACAAATGGAGAATGAAACGTCTGACAGCTCTGCTTCAGGCTGACAAGGAGGGAAAAACCTCGGGCTTTGTTGAAGTGGACGTGCCAGCGAGCAGGTTAGGTTCACTGAGTAAGTTACTGCGGTAACTTTATTTTACTTTCTTGAACGGAAATCCCAGAGTTTCCTTCATCTCGGGCTTAACTAACTCAGAGTTTCCAATAAACCCATATCCTGAAATGTCCCCTTGGTTATTTGCTTGACTCGCATCCTTGTGGATCAACACCTTCAATATGAAAGAATTGGTAGGCGGTAGATTTAAAGTTAGATAAAGATTACGGAGGATTTTTTCCCCCTTAAATGTCCTGTTTTTGTTTTTTTTAACCCCTTTCTGTATTCACTCACCCCCTCTATCTCCCCTTCCCTCTGACGTCAGGACGATGAGAAGTTCCTAACTGACCTCTTTGCACAGCTAACAGATGAGGCTACCGACGACGACAAAAGACACGAACTGGTACGAGAGAGCCTCCTCGTCGATTGATGTTTGAGCAGTCTTTGACTCCTTGTCCTTTATTTACAGCTGTGATTATTTCCTTCCTTGCAGGTGAACTTCCTGAAGGAATTCTGCGCTTTCTCACAAACGTTGCAACCTCAAAACAGAGACGCCTTCTTCAAGACGTTGTCAAACATGGGCATTCTACCTGCACTAGAGGTCATACTGGTAAGTCCCCCCGCATCAGCCTGATTTAAGACAAGTTCGCTCATACATAGAGGAATTTAACTGGCGGTGATTGAAACTTTATCATGTAACTTGATAACTTTGGGTTAGTCTTGGGGTGCTTTCACACCCGATAATCCAGAGCAAGGGTTGTGCTTTTTGTTTCATTATCTGCTTTTGCGCTTGGTAGGTTTGGATGAAGCAATGCCAATAACTTATGATGACATACTTACGTCCTGTCATCACGTACGTGAGATGGGTCTCCATACACCTGATGATTGATTGGTTTGTTGACTGGCCTTAGGACTGGTATTGGTGCTTTGTCAATTTGGAGGAATCGGCATCCGATTCAGTGGAGAGGCACGAATTTATAGATTACTTTTGTTGCGAGTATACTATTATAATAATAGCAATACTACCAACAGCCTTATCTACAAGCACAATACGGAGAGGCTGCTTAAGCATCGGTAGGTGCGTGATATTGAAGCTGTGGAAGTCCCAAACGCCTTAATGGATTAGTGCCCAGGATGTTGTGAAGTTTATCATAAAAGAATATCGTTTATATTTTTTAGGCTCACTGCTTTTCTGGTGGCATCACACACCTTAATATCCCACTGCCACAGTTTAATTATCTGTTAGTGGCACTGCTCTCTCATCTTCTCCAATCCTCTCCTTATTTCTTGCTGAGAATAAACTGTTTAGCTTTTTTTTTCTCCCGTAATTCTTTTTGTTTGGTAGCCTGCTGTAATGTGTCGTAATTGGCCTGTAAGTCACCACTAATAGAAAGTACTTTTGCAATGAATGAGCCAGAAATTCTGAGGCTGTGACGCCACATTAACGATCAGTTATATGTTTATCTGATAATGCAAACATTCCTGGCTCTATAAATGCAAAAAATGGTATTTGTGGGGAGTACACAAGGTTGAGAAGATGCTCTTATGCCGCTTTTATTTCTAGATTTCTTTATTACAAATAAGTTCAGAAGTATGACCATGAAAAAGTAATAATAACACAGATCATTCTTTAAGGTCATTTGTGGGCAGATGCGTTACAGTGAAGCCAAAGAAGCTCAACTAGATTTACATGATTTGGTTTTTGCTTGCAGGTCCTCTAAAATACGATAGTAAATTGAAAGACTCAAAAAGCAATAGTCACGATATTCATCATTGCTTAGATAATTGTCATCCATCTATCTTTTTCAAATAGTTTTTTTTTTTAAATTGTTTTAAATTCAATGTATTGTGTGGTCTTGAAACAGGGAATGGATGACGTTCAGGTGCGTGGGGCAGCCACAGATATCTTCTCTTATCTGGTAGAGTACAACCCCTCCATGGTACGAGAGTTTGTCATGCAGGAGTCTCAGCAGAATGACGATGTGAGTACATGAACAATATCAGACAGAAAGTCAACAACCAGCCATAACATTGTAACCACTGATAGGTGGAGAATAACTTTGATTATCTGGATACCAGGTCGGCTGTGAGTGGGGGGGATATCTTGTCACTGAGTTGATGTGTCGGAAGCAAAGAAATGCGCATGCATATTACAAAGGCCAAATTATGATGGCAAAGTGACTGAATTACCTCATCTCCATACCTGAAAATCTTGTTGGGCATTCCCAGTCTGCATCGGTTAGTATTAGAGGTGCACTGATCAATTGCCGATGGGAGGCCTAGTTTGATGTGATCGGCAAATTGGCCGAGCAGCTTCACTGAAGCACATTTGGTACCGGTTACACACATTGGCCATAGACGCACATCAAGCAAACTGAGCTACCATGCAACCAAACATCTCTCCAGCAAACCAGGATATACAAAGCTCGGAATTTGTAACACCATTAAGGAAAAAACATTCAGCACAACAAACTTAATCAGACACTTCAAATTTCATCACCCCAAGGATCCTAGCAAGTTTCAAGGAATTAACTGAAGCGGATGGGCTTAAGCTCAGTTACTCGATCGGCTAAAGCTCAATCAATTGATCAATCTTTATTTATATAGCGCCAATTCACAACAACAGTTGTCTCAAGGTGCTATCCAGAAAGAGCAGGTCTAGACCAAACTGTTTATATAATTATTTAAGCAAGTGATAGAGCAGAGCCCGCTGTATGTATTTATGTATGACATTATGCTGTCAATTATGGTTTTAAACGTTCTACAAAAAATATAGGAATTGGCCAATATCGATATCGGTCGGTCACAGTCTATAAAAATCGATGATCGGCCAAGAAAATTGCCATCGTTGCACCACTATTTAACATGTGGTAAATGTAGTCCAAGGAACTACAACTGCTGGACCCGCGACAGGATCATAGCTTCCAAGGTTCATTGACATGCATTGGGTTGGAAGGCTAGCCTGTGTTCTCTGATCCCACTACAGCACAAATTGCTGAATAAGTGGAAGCTGGTTCGGATAGGTATCGGAACACAGAATAGTCACATTTCCCTTTGAAAAATACACCTACAATGGGCACGTCAGCATCAGAACTGAGCCAAGGAGCAATGGAAGAAAATGGCCCAGTCTGATGAATCATGTTTGGGGAAGAAATGGAAGATTATGCGTCCCGGAACACCACAAATGTGGTTCAGGAGTGGTTTTAGGAACGCAACAACCAGTTCAAGGTGTTGAATTGGCCTCCAAATGTTCCCGATCTATATCCAATCCATCACCTGTGGGATGTGACAAACAGGTCCGATCAATGGAGGCCACACCTTGCGATATACAGTTCTTGGTGCCAGATACCACTGCACAACTCCAGAGCCAGAGTCAGCTGTTTTAGTGACGAAAGGGGAATTTACACAATATTAGCCAGGTGGTTATAATGTTATGGCTAATAAGTGTTTAACACAAAAGTGGATTTGAAAAAGTGTTGTGCTGACCGACAATTTATCGACCTTCCAGGACATCCTCCTGATCAACCTGATCATAGAACACATGATATGTGACACAGACCCAGAGCTGGGTGGAGCGGTGCAGTTGATGGGACTCCTGCGGACTCTGGTGGACCCTGAGAACATGCTGGCTACTGCTAACGTGAGTTTATGCACTGTGTAAAACACATCATTTCATGCAATCAATGACTGAAAAAGTTTGGGGGTCTTTCCATGTGGTGAACTGGCAGCTTGTCTAGTGTGTACCCAGCTTCTCGCCAAATGTCCCATGGACGACCCTGAACAGGATCAGCAGATTTTCCAGAAATAAAATGAATTAATGACTGAACAATAAAACTTGATTGATCTAGCTTGTCAAGAAGCTCTCGTAAAAAATTGCCGAATTTCTTGCCCTAGTCCTGAATTATGCTGTTAATCAAGTTAGTCTGGATTAGTAGCAGCTAGCGCCACTAATCTAACAGGCTGGTTCAGAACTTTGCAGTTTCACTGTTTGCATGTGTAGGACACTAAATAATTTACATAGTCTGTGTTACTTAGCAAAAAATTTGATTTTCCATTTTCCAGAAAACCGAAAAGACTGAGTTCCTGAGCTTCTTTTACAAGCACTGTATGCACGTCCTCTCTGCTCCACTGCTGGCCAACACCACAGAGGAAAAGCCCAGCAAAGGTATGGCATTCGTTGGTGTGTTGGTGTTTAGATATATCATTGAGATAAATTAACTAGGTGTTTTGGTTGCTCATTCACTTCTTTTCTCTGTTAGATGATTTTCAAACATCCCAGTTGCTGGCCTTGATTCTGGAGTTGTTGACATTCTGTGTGGAACACCACACCTACCACATCAAGAACTACATCATCAACAAGGATATTCTCAGGAGGGTTCTGGTGCTCACTGCCTCCCAGCATGCCTTTTTGGCACTATGTGAGTCAACACACAGACACAATCAGGTCCTCAGTTTCACAACATTTTAAAGCTCATTTTGTGCACAGATTAATAAGCTGTGTGTTCCCCATCCATCTTTATCATTCTGTGACCAGGTGCCCTGCGCTTCATGCGGAGGATTATCGGTCTGAAGGATGAATTCTACAATCGCTACATCATGAGGAACTTCCTCTTTGAGCCCGTTGTGAAGGCCTTCCTCAACAACGGCTCACGCTACAATCTCATGAATTCGGCCATCATCGAGATGTTTGAGTACGTCCGTGTGGTGAGTGTCTTTTTAAAAAAAATGTTTTATCTCTGAACCAATCATTAAACATTGACACAAACAGCTGGGAAAACAATTTCGTCAGAAGATACTTTGTTTAATTTCAGGTTAAATAGATAAAGGAGTGTTAGAAATATGAAGGAAACTTTAAAGTATAAAGGTTTCTGGTAGATGATTTAGAATGGGTTTTCTGTTATTGTGTTACGTCTTAAGTGGCCTCAGTTACACTTCAGAGAAATGTTAACGTTTTGCCTCGTGCTGGAGGGTTTAGGGATTTCATGCAAAATAACTCTTCTGACTATTTATATGATTTTTCACTCCTCTTAAGTTGCTTGTCTGCTCAGACTCGAGTATGTTGTCGAAAAGTTTTTTTTTTAAAGCAGCTGCGTCGTCTATCAGGTCGATGTATGGCTTTATGAAGCGCACATAAATTACTTTTCAAATTTCCACTTGGGGTGATTAAATCAATCCGTTGTCTGTTTCTCTCTTCTGTTTACGGAAATGATTAAGTCAATTTTTTATCAGCTACCCAATCACTTTATACACCTTAAACCCACTGGAGTCTGCTGTTTATTTCCATTGCTTCATATGATGAAAGATTACTACAATATCAGAATTCCAGTTTACATAGTATAGGAGCCGTTTGTTGCCATGTGTATAATTTGCTTTGTTGTAATTTTCCTATGAGCCATAGAGGATGTATTGTTACGGCTGAGCATGGCCACGATGTTCATGGTCATGAAAATCGACCACAGCTGTTGTTAATGAGGGAGAGGCAAAACGGTTTTTGACCGTGCTCTTGGAGCATTGAATTTAATTTGTTATTTAAGTATAAGAAATAAACGTCTCTTAATAAGTAGACACCCAAGGGACTGAAAATGTTTTAGAATCGTTTTCTTGACGGCACATGAAAACAAAATGACCATAATTTACAGCCAGTATGAATCGAACTGTATAAAGCCAAAAAAAATATTCATAGATTGTCTTTAGTACATCCCTGAGAGTGAAAAACTTTCCTTATTTGTTCATTTTAACTTGTATGGTTCGATCTCTCTTCTCTTTTTCTCTCCTTCACTCATTCTTTTCACTCTCTGTTCTTCTTCTGCTCTGTCTCTGCCCAAAAACTCTTAACTACTCATCATACCTCCCCCCTGTTTTTTCCATCAACTTCTACTTCGTCCGACTTTCTACACCTCTTCCTCTCCCCTCCCATTACTCCCAGGAGGATGTGAAATCTCTCACAGCTCATATAGTAGAGAACTACTGGAAAGCTCTGGAGGATGTGGACTACGTCCAAACATTCAAGGGCCTCAAGCTGCGGTACGAGCAGCAGCGAGAGAGGCAAGATAACCCCAAACTGGACAGGTGAGAAACCCAACACTCCTCCACACCCTCACTAATGAGTAAGGCAATCTTCACCACGAATGAAGTCAAATCTTTTCTGTCACATTTACATATTTTTTTTTAGAATGCTGTTGGTTTTTCAAGGTGCCAACTGCAACGTTCCATGTTTTAAATTTAGCTTGCACACTTTGTTGGTTCTGACTGTATTAGGGGTGGGGGGCTGTGCTGCAGGATGTCAGTAAACTCAATGTCTGCTATTTATAATAAGGACTGATAATCCACACATGTATGTAATTTATGTTTTTATCTACACCAAGCAGCCATGACAACTGTAACCACTGACAGGTGTAGAGAATAACATTCTTTTGTCGCCATGACACCTATCAGTTGGTGGATTATATTGTCCAACAAGTGAACGTTTTCTTCTGAAGCTAATGTATTGAAAAGAGGAAAAATAGACAAAGACAAGTTGTACCACAGCTCATTTCTTACAGCTGCTACGAAACTTCCCCATTAGGGCTGCAGTAATTGATTATTTTAGTAATCGAGTATTCTATCGATTATTCTGACGATTAATCCAGTAATCAAATAAGAAATATTGCGTGCTCTTCAATTTTTTCTTGATAAAATCACTTTTGCTTTGTTCAGGAACAATAATAATACACAAAACAGAAAATATGTCTTTTGAATGATCAACCAATTGTTCTCCCCTTTTTAAAAAAACATGTTTTTTGTTAGAATTGCAATAACCGCCAAATCTCTATAATAACAAATGAGATTTGTTTTCGATGGATTTATCCTTCGTATCTGCAATATTTTCCAGCGCTTTTTAATATCTTCACAACATCAGTTTATCATGGCTCCTGGTGTTTATTTCTTACTTTCCCATTTATTTTTTTTATTAGAAACAAACTCTGCGGTGGTCTAGATCTCAGTTGGAAAGGAACCTCTCATTCGGAAAAGGGGTGTTTACGTGGAGAATTTCTTTTCATTTTATTCGGAATAAGGGGGCCATGTAAACCCACCTAATGTCTGTTTATGGACATTAGGTGGAGCTTATGGATATTTTCTGATAAAATGAGCGATGAATTCTTCTCTACAGCATGCGCTCTATCCTGAGGAACCACCGCTTCCGACGTGATGCCCGGACGCTGGAGGACGAAGAGGAGATGTGGTTCAACACCGATGAGGATGACCTTGAGGACGGTGAGGCAGTGGTTCCCCCCTCTGACAAGATGAAGGCTGAGGAAGACCTCATGGAACCTATAAGCAAGTTCATGGAGAGGAAGAAATGTAAGAATTGAGACCTTCCACTATTAGTTCTAACCCTTGGTTCAAAAGAGTCACAATTTTTAGTAAATTTTTTACAGGAAGTATATTTGTTACCATGTAGTTTAATGGAATACTTTTTCTGGATGGATGGTTTGGAGGGATTAAAGGTTACTCTAGCTATGATGGTTGTCCTTTGAAAGAAATCTAGAGAAGGATCTAGAGAAGGTATGTGATCAGGCGATGACTGACTGGTCATTCCCGATGGGTCACTTGTCAAATCGAGATGGATGCATCACTTGAATAAAAATAAGTGCTATGTGACAGACCTTCCCAGAATATTGGATATTACGTCTTTCTGCAACTCTCTTTCTTTACTAGTTACTTTTGATCGGGTTCATCCAAACTCTACCAGGACCCCCCCCCCATTTAATACAATGTTAATTTTGCTTCCCCGCTTGTGAAAAATATTAATTTCCTATTTGGGCCAGCCATTTGTTGAAATCAGGCGTGAGGGAAATTGTTTCTGTCGCCCACAGAATTTCAGCTAGCCTGTTTGTCACTTATAATCAAAAAAACATAGTTTTGTTTGCTGTAAGATGTCCAAAAATACATTGAAAACAGAGTTGGCCTTACATAATAGTAAAATGGCAAAAAGAAAGTTTATTTAATCAAGTGAATCTATAGGTTTGATAACGTTGCTCCTTTTAATAAGAGGGCATGAGGATGAGCATGAGAGGAATTATTGACAAACGGGAGCATCTGGAGAAAGATAAAATTTAAAGCAAATGAGTTTAAACAAAACATTGTAGTTAAATTCTTTCTATGACGTCCTGGGTTTTTCCACAGGCCTATTGGAAATTCTTGGAAGTTGTAGACCTAAATCAATCAAAACTATTAATCTTTATTTATATAGTGCCAATTCACAACAACAGTTGTCTCAAAGTGCTTTCCAGAAAGAGCAGGTCTAGACCAAACTATTTATATAATTATCTACAGAGACCTACAAATTCCTCCATGAGCAAGAACTTGGCGACAGTGGTGAGGAAAAGAAATACCATGATGTTGAAAAGTTGTGAAATGTTTGCCAAAACATCTTAATTCCATGCATCATTATATTTTTTGTGTACAGCAAATATAACTGTGTTCCTTAAAGGTGTATGCATAAGGTCAGGTAATTCAGAGGTGATTGCCTCCATTTTTACAAAGCTGTATATGTGAACTTTTTCCAACTTGGCTGTGTACGTAAAGACGAGACACTCCAATACAGTATTAGTAAACATTCCGTTTATTGCATTTCAAGTTTCAGATGAAGTGGATACAGAAAAAATATATTTGTATATCTGCACATCTGGTAACAAAATATAACACATTTCCTGAACAAGTACATACACATATATATGTATACATACATACATATATTTCTAAAGCCTCTTTGTCCCTTAAATTAATGTTTTTTGTCTTTCCATTTTCAGAGTGTGAAAAGGTAACAGAACTTGAACTGAGTAGCAGAGAGAAAGGGAAAAAAATAAATGTTTTTTTTGTCACCTTGTAACTTTATTCAAGCTTATTGAAATAAGGTCACTCAATGGATTAAGGGTATAAAAGACCATAAAAGGAATTGTGTTTTGTGTAGCGGTGTAACAGAATTTTGGGGTCATGTGTCCGTTGAAGACTAAGGCATGAAAGGTGTGAATGACTATTCCTTCACTTCTATCTCTCACACAGTAAAAGAACCGGAAGATAAAGAGGTGCTGGGGAAGTCGAGCTTATCAGGCAGGCAGAACCCCAGCTTCAAACTCTCCTTCTCTGGCTCCAATAAGAGCAGTTTGTCCAGCCCTCCTTCATCTGCGTCATTGAACCCAGGTTCACCTGGATCACCCGGTTCTCCGGGTTCGGGGGCGCGGAGCTCACCGTCCACTGCAGCTGTGACCACAAAGGTAAATGTCAGAATGTTAACATTAAAGTTTGGATTCCTCCTCTGCTCAATGTTTGTGAAATTTAAGGACAGCGCCACAAATGATTTTCCAAAATGTTGTTCTGTATCAAACGGCTGAACTGAAAGGCAGAAGAGATTTGGTGAAAGGAGTCTTCGCACTTGGCATTTTGTCAGTGAGGTTTCATGCACCTTTTAATTTTTGTAAGCTGCTTTGGAATTGGATTCTACTGGATGTGACTCATTGTATGTGAGCGTGTGTAGACCTGTCTTACCAGGTTCAGACTGCACTATTGGAACCTGATTTTAACTTGATCTGGTCCTTGGCAAGGAGTTCCATGCGCCGGGACTGAATGTGGAGCCATCTGGCATCCAGCCAGCTCTGTAACACCAATCGGGAGAAGTCTAGCAAGCAATCTTTTTTTTTTTATGCCGCTTCAGTCCTGTCACGGCCAAGAGAATTATAGATCGATCGTGATCATTTC